>JAIPMN010013845.1:0-12766 GCA_020650975.1 Apostichopus californicus | reverse complement strand
GTGTCCTTACATATAGCTGCGTTGACAAAACAAAAAATCCTATGACATGTATATGTGCATGTGTGTTTTTATAATGACGGGGTGCTTATAACATATTTCCTTTGCTCTTTTGTTAACACCACCGGAGTTAATATGATGTTTAGTAATTAGAAATTATCTTTCCATCTCGTATACAAATCGATTAAACTGTGACAACGAATCTGAGCTGAAATAAGGATCATCCGGCTTAAAGCGTATGTGTTCATTGTAATGATTTCCTTAATAAGGTCTTCTATGGATACTCCCGTGGCGATGGCTTGATACATATAGGTTACTCTCATACAGACCTCTATATTAATTGTGCCAATCCCCTTTGATGCTATTTTGACTCACAGGAAATTAAATTAACCACTCGTAGCCGGGTATAGTGATATCCATGCAGCGTTTACTTGTAGGTTATATCCACACAGGGGTTTAGGTTAAAACATCGTTTTTTTACTTCCAAGAACGTAAGAAAGAAACTTTAATTTGAAAATCATGATTTTATAATTGAAGATTTTGAAATTTTTGGATATCGACATCAAAACATCGGTAGTTGCTTCTTTTGCTTTGTGATACCTAGGTTTCCAAGTTTAATATGTTTGACTCCAGTCTTTAGCTTACAACGACGTGGCAGACTGTATTGCTAACAAGAACAGATATAGCTCATTCATCGCCGTCGTGATTCAAAATTCTGAAAACTATATATTGCATAAAAGGATATTAAGAAGAAAAAAAATTTGTTTTGAATACAGTGAAAAGAATAAAGAACGTCTTGCATCAGTGTCACATCCTGCTGTGGTTTATCAACTTTTGAAACAACTTCAGATCACGTTTTGTTTTCTAATTTGGAAGGCCAAGATGATTCCTCGAGTTTGGAGTCTAGTCGTGGTAATGTTTTACTTTATACTAGCGGACGTGGCATCTGGACAAGAAGCCCAAACTCAAGTAAATGGAAATAATGTATGTTCTGTTACAGTGAGGTAAGTTAACATTATCATCAACAGCCGACATTATTTTCTTTTAATAACTTAAAATTAATTTGGAAATTTTCTTTTTAATGTATTTTATGAGATCATAGTATTTTCTTCGTACGACAGTTAAATCAATCTTTTGATTGATATCATTTCTATTTATACCGTCAATGGTAAAGAAGAGCTCTAGATGTTAACAAGCCTTATATGCTTATATATAGTGTCATATTATAATACAGGTATCCATGCGCTAAGAATCGATCAAGTGCGGTACATATGGTTTACATCGAAATCGTGATTGCACTCTGAAATCACTCTATTTAACAGGCTCTTATTTGCCAAATTTCTTGGCCACAGAATTACGGAGTGGGGCGTGGGGGGGGGGGCTGGGTGGGTGGGTGAAGAGTACCTATCCATTCTGACCCAACTCCCTGTACTATGTCTCAACATTCCCATGTATGCTTTTACCTAGATGAGAATTGACCCTATAAAGATCTGTTACAAAAACTCACTGTAAAAAACGTCTTACTTCGACGGTTATAGCTTTGGACGGAATATCTATTGCCACATTGAAACCAGATGTGTTTAAAAGAAAACAGTATTATATCATGGCAGTCTATATAGCCTACCTACCACGGAATAGGGTAAAAATTACTTCAGTCAATTTTGATAGCAACTGGTACTATTTTTGAAGACATATTTTTCTTTCAAATGGACTCCTGAGATTGGTTATGTCTATACTTCAACCTTTATTTTTTAATGTACTCACAAATATGCCCCTGCCTTTAGGCATGGCTATAAGTATATTGGACATGTGTTTATCTGCGTCAACTGTCCAGATAAACTTTATTTTATGTTTTTTTATAGAGATAAAGTTTTCAATCAGCATTGGACATAAATAGTCCTGTTATTGACATGCTTTCCCCTTAGATACATTTCGCACATGCATATCTACTAGTAGGACATGGCATGTTAATATTAGTCATATCTCTCTAGTACTCCTGAAAACCAAAGTCAGCTATGATAATTATGTACTGGAAGAATGCGTATATTCGTGAACTATTCAAACATGCATGCCTTACAATTATAGATATAAGTCAGTGTTTCTGCAGTTGACATGTTTTAGTTATTCTGTATTGGATATCTGTTTCGTTAAATAATAATGCCTATAAAAACCAATAAGTATAGGACATGTCTATGTTATAGCATTAGATATATGTATCTAAAATCCTGGTGACCAAAGGGCAGCAGATTTGGTCGCTTGATGTAGATGGACTACAACTTTAAGCCGAAGAAGAGTGTCCGTATACACCGCCTTTTTAAATCCATTTTGTGACATGAAAATTCCATTTTCATCTATATAGCTCACAAATGAAACTAAGAGGAAGGATGAGGAGAGAAATACTGACTGCATTCAATATTAGATCTTTCAATGCTTGTTAAAGAAGGAATTAAGGAACTGGAAATATTTCTTAGTCTTCTTCCTGAATTTGACAAGGGTCAATGAGACGGCCTGCTTATCCAGGTTGGTGTTAATATTCGTTTCACGAAAAAAGGAAAAAAAAAGAAGAAGAAATGGCGTAGTGTAATTTTCATTCGAACCTATGGTGAGGCATAGATATGGCAATGGAGTGGAAGGGAACGGAATTTTTTTTGGGGGGGGGGCGGGGCGGTAAGGGGGGGGGGAGAGAGGAGTTCTTTCTCAATGTAGGAATACCGTCATTCATTGTTCTATCCTGAGGTACTTAAAGAAGGCTTTCAAGGACTTGCTGTTTAGTTGTGAAAGGTGGGAGGCCTAATTATGTCGACCAATACCGAACTTCATACAGTGAGGATGAACGCGATTTAGGACTAAAATTGCATTTTAAAAGAGCGGGTTTTGTTTCGTCACTGAACTTAGGAAACCATTTCACTGTTTTCAAATATCAGCTTGTATAGTTCAATGCGTAGAAATGAGTATGAATTACAGGATAGCAGTAAAACATTTAATGATAATGCTAACATCAGTCTCGATTGTTATATGTAAATTATCTTAGACCTACACAAGTTTTTTTCTGCTGTAATGAAATGAGTTGTGTTTCGTTACTAAACGTACAAAGTCATTTCTCTGCTATCAAATAACAGCTTCCGTAGATCAAAGAAGAAGGAAAACGTGGAAAGGAGCATAATTACTGGATGGACTAAAAATGTAATGATAATACCAACTTCTGTCCCGATTGTTATATGTAAATTAGATTAGGCCTTCTTCTGTTATAATGAACAAATGTGGTGTAGGGTGTGGGTTTTTTTTATAGCTGATAGTACTTGTGAAGATATTGGACCAAGTCATTTATAACTTTAATTTAGGACAGTTACACCATTTCAAAGATTTCGCAACATTTGTATAGCTATACATGAGGAACGGTTAATTATACGCTGCCCTTAATATCAACAAGTATATCAAGAAAATGATTGAAGAATGACATCCGACAAGTTTGTTACCTAGACAATTATGTTACATTAGGTATACTTTAATGAACAGGAAATTATTTTTTCTTATATATATATATATATATATATATATATATGTCGTTTGGGGCAAAAAGGGGGGGGGGTTCAGGTTGGAATAAACCAACGGCATCGAAGGCCATGCGAGAGCACCACGGGCTCCGCCCGAAGCCGTGGGTCCGCCTTAGAGCCAACGCCAGGTGTGGGATCCGGGAGCGAGCGAGCATGGTACAGACTGGGAGGGTAAGCCGAATGCTGATCATATTTCAGCGATATTGACCAATCAGCGTACTTCATCTAAGTAGGTAAAATGTTAAGTGCGCATGCTCTTACTGAGCTTGTACACATGGTTACATTATCTAGGAAAGGGGACTGGGGAACTGGGGCTTGAGATCGGATCAAATTGTTTGGTGTTCGCGCTAACCAGCCTCTTTCTTGAATGACGATTTAAAAAAAAAACTTTTCCTTTCAACTCGAAAGTTCTAATATACGTTTACATATTGCTTTAGTTATATTTTGCGGAACGGACGCAAGGTATTACCTGAATTGTAAATAATAAAACCACATGGAAATGAGGTATATTTGTTAAGGTTATTAGCAGCACGAGTTCATCAACTAAATAATAAAGAGTTAACTAGTATGCTTCCCGATTATTTAGAAGTATAACACAAATCACATGCAGGGAAAGTCCCTATATTCTCTGAATGGTTTTGTAACAACAGCTAGCATCATGCACAGTTGCCCCAATGGTCATTTCCTGTTGTATTAGTTATTGAAATGACCTTAGGAACAGTTAATCAAACCAAGTTAGTTAATTAGACTGGAGGCTAATTACATCAAGCTAGTGGTTGTTCGAAGAAAACCTAAATTCAGAAAGTACAAAGTGTATCAGTGAAAATACTCCATAGTATAAATATGAGAAAAAGAGGAATTGTAGCAAAGGAAAATTAAATTTGAATGAAGGACCATTTCTGCCAATGCGTTTGCAGATATCAGAATGTTGAATAATTATATACACACAGATCTCAGACCCATGGTAAGTGTCTATAAACATATAGTCATAATCATGGGCGTTAAATATGAATGTAAGAGACTGACCGGTCAGCTTGCGGCTTTGATAAGCCAATGAGGCATCTTCGCGAGTTCCTGCTTGTAGGAGGATCTAAAAATACATACATATACATGCAGTCGGCAAGTTTTGTTTGTAGAAATATGATGAAAGTGCTACTATAATGTGAACAATATACTTAAGTGTTGCAAAATGTTAGAGCTGATACATGCAATTGTACAAA
This sequence comes from Apostichopus californicus, assembly GCA_020650975.1. Lineage (NCBI taxonomy): Eukaryota > Metazoa > Echinodermata > Holothuroidea > Aspidochirotida > Stichopodidae > Apostichopus > Apostichopus californicus. Next base: position 7,995 of record JAIPMN010013845.1, on the reverse strand, counting down.
GTGTGTGTATGTTAATATATATAGATTACATATCACTCTGTAGAATTTATACCGGGAAACGACTTTTTGTCTGAGATTATTGAATCTTGACATGAAATTTTTTAGTAATACATAATACTAACAATAAGAAGAATAACGATGCTATTGAGATATAAATCTTGAAGTTTCTGTCGGTGTAGCACCAAGATGAAAGATATACGCAATTTGAGCATTCGGCAGCTCACTGACCACGTGACACATTCTGTCAGGTTTAGTGTTCAACTTTTCTGCCTTTAAGTATATCGTCCATAACGATGATCGTTGTAACGAGATTAAAGCAAGATTATGTTAATTACTTTCAAATTTAATTTATAGGCTATATATGTACATACAGATGAAAGAGTGGGTGGCAGGGGTATCTCAGACCACCTAAAACAAGTAAATAACAAACAACAGTCTCTAATTCAGCAATAGAATAAATGAGTGTGATGAACCGCTATAGTGGCTTCAGACTTCAGTTATCTTAAAATGGTCTACAGATTCTTCGTTTGACTATTTGCCATCTTTTAAGGACAGAAACGGTCCCTCTTTTTGTATCCATCCTGTCTCTAATTGTGTATCATCTCGGGACTCCCTTTTGTCTACTCATCTTTCCGTTTGATTCTAATTTGAGATTTTCCTTTCCGGAGAGGCACGTCCTCTCTCGTCCTTCATCCCTATTCTCAAGTCTCCCTATCAGACCCTGCGACTACCTCAAACGTTATCTCTCGAGTATCTCCTTTCAATCTTCATCAGCTGAACATCCGTCAAAATTGATAAAAATGTTGATTTAGATAGACATCTCAGAAATACCGAAACCTTAACACAATATAAAGGATATGCAAGGAATACAGAGTACCTTTGCAACTCGGTTTTGATATACATGTATAATTCAAAGGTACTTTATGATGTTCATAGAAGTTTCGTGACACGCAATTAAGCGTTTTCGTCTGATTGTATCACTATACAAAACATATACATCGAAGATAAAACGGACTAATTATCGCATGACATAAAACGATATGAAAAAAAGGAGAGGATTCTTTTATAATCTAATATTTAGAATTCTGTAAAATGTAAATAAGATGTAAAACGAAAATGCCCTATTCGTTGCAGCGGATATGATGTTTCGTGGATTTTTTTTGTCACAGACGCTCTTTAAAGACTGCAGAATTATTCTTAAACGAAAGGGAATTACAAGTTTATTGTAGTCTCAAGTGTCATGTTTATGAAGAATAAAGTAGGATGTAAAAAAACATAGTTAAGAGTTATATAGGTTAAAATAGTTAAACCAGCAAGGACGATGTGTACAAATAATGCCTGTTAATGAATAGACTATGTGTCCCTTAGGACTTTGACGCTCGTTTGTGATTTGTCCAACACTTCGCCGTTAAGGGACAATCTCAACAAGATACGTATCTCTTCCTCCCTCTTATCAATAAATCTTCATCATTCACAATTTCTCAAAGTTGCAATTTGCGATATGAAATCGTCACCGAAATGCATGAACTTATCATCAATCATTTCTTTGAAATAACTACTCCTAGCTGCTGGGAATATCAACTGATTATAAACAGGGTATGGAGGTTTCGTGTGGTCTATTTAAGTTCATGCCAAGTCGTACCGCAGCGCTACCATTCTACTTAGTACAGTCTGGACGTGTACTGCACCAACTCCCCAAAGTGATACTATATATAGCTCAATCTGTTCATCCTTATACTTATAACAAAGACCTATCTATAAATAGATTTTAGTTCGAATATAATGGCAAGGGAATTGTTATTTCCTTCTTGGCCTACATTCTGTCTTTTCTTGAGAGATCTAACGTTTGAAGACGTGGACAGGTTGGTCCGAACTGTCGCAAGATACTATCCGGATAATATGAGATACAGCCAAGCTGGCGTCGAATCATCTTGGATATCTTAATGTACATTGATCGTCCTTTCCCCCATTGACCAAGAATATTCGTTGAATTGGTGGATCTCTTGAAAGTGAGGTGGCCGTTGCATTGATACTGTGCTACAAACGGAATAGTGGTTTAGGTTTTAGTTACTTTTTGTGAGGATTGTTTCAGCCAACTTTAGATTCATTAAATATTGATGTTATTCGAACGGCTTTTAACAACAGTTGATCATTATAAAGTTGTGCTATATAAGTTATTATTTGGCTTCTTGTAAGTATATATATATCAAGTTTAACAAAATAAATCTGTCTCTTTTCTTTATTCCAGTTTCAATAAAGTTCAAAAAGTACCAATTACTGGAATCCAAACGAAAGTTGTGCGTTACGTAACAAGATGTGGGTTTGGACTGCTACAATGCAGCCGTTACAGGTAAGGTGTGCCGTACCGTTTATACCCAATGAGCATCACTTGTTCAATAAAAAACATTTACTTTCCACTAAGCAATGTTCCGATCTACCACCCTCTCTTTGCATATCCCTAGATAACAACGCCAACTCTTGCATCACCTGCAATCGATATACGCCACTGGGATCCTTACACTTAGCATGCTTAAGAAAGGCTATAGTTAAATATGTTATTGTTCCTCATATCAGAATCAGTTATCATTTTCCTTTTGATTTTACTTTAAGATACGACAAGCAGTAGATGTGTAAGGATGACCATACCCCTATAACATACAGAGATGCCAGTAACATATATAAGCAAGCCTTTATATGGGACTTGACAAACTGTAGCTGGAGTGATGTTTGGTCAGAAAATAATCTAGATGCTGCCCTTAGCCTGTGGGAAAACATGTTGCTTGTCAACATGCTCCACAAAAATGATTATGAAGAAAGATTTCAACTACTAAGATTCGCACAATCTGGTTTCAGGGCGAAGTACTGATGTGAAACAGCGTTATTAAAGATGATAGATGAATTAATGGTTAAAAGTCATTGACGACGGAAACATGATAGGATCAATCTACTAGATTTAAGAAAGGCATTTGATCTTGTAAACCACGATATTTTACGAAAGAAATTACGTTTGTACCAAAGAGCAAGCTGTTTATATATTGCTTTTAGTCGTATTTATTAGGAAACAATCTGTCCAATTAAATGGTGTACACGTATTCAAACCTATGCCAGTTGTAAGTTGTGTAGTTCAGGGGTCGATAATTGGCCCACTATACTGTTTCTCATTTATATAAATGAATTTGACTTATGCCTTTCACATTGTTCAGCCGAAATGTGTGCCGATAATACTATTTTTTATGTTTCTGGTAGGAGCACAGAAAAACTTTAAATTCTGTCATGTTAAGTGAGGATTCAATAATATATATTAAATGGTGCAACGATTACAAAATTGTCATTAATGCGGACAAAACTAAGAGTAAATTAATATGCTCCAAACTGAAGCAACATACAACTTTCTGATGCAGACAGCCTAAATGCTTACGTTAATGGACACATGCCAGAGAATAGTCAGCAGGAGAAGTTACTAGGGGTCAGACTTGATTCAAATTTAACTTGACAAGAGCAAATTGATGACGTGTTTAAAATCGTCAGCACTCGATTAGCTTTATTACGAAGAATGAATTAAATCAGTCATGTAACCACTAGAAGTTTATTTTCGAATGGAAATTAATTTTACCCTATCTTAATTATCATAATCTTATATGGGTTCATGTATACGCAACATATTAATAGAATAGAAAGCTTCCAAAGAGTTCTGCTAGAAACACACGACGAGAGATCTGAAGATCTATTTAAGAAACTAGGTTGGAAAATATTTGTCCAAAATTTAAAGCCAAAGCAGCTGATAATGATATATAAATCCCTGAATGTCCTAACCCCGTTCGTACAAGAAAGATATGTTTCAACATACAGGCTCTGTCCACAACCATTGCCTAAGGTCAACTACCTCGCTAGCCTTGTACATGTCCGGGAGGCGAATATTTTTTTCCCAAACTGAACTGACACTGAAATTATTTCCTCGATTCTGATTGGCTCTCAGCGAGCACGTGATATATTTTAGTATTCAACATGAATCCCTCGATAATCTGTCGATATCAGTATTATCAACACGAACATATTCAAGACAGCAACTTTCCAGAAATTTGGTAGGTATATGAACGAAAGTATATAGTGTTCTTAACACAATGAAGCAACTATTCCCAACTACTGCGCCCATTATAGGCAGTCCTCGATCGTTTGTTTACTCGCTTGACTCCGCTTTACAAAACACATGTAATGTAGCCTATTGCTATTGTACTGTGTATAGTATACAACACAATAAAACACAGTGCATTTGTAATTGTATACATGTAGCCGATGTACATATGTACGAGGTGTTTGTGTACATTCGGTGTTGCGATACTTTTTATAATCATAAATTCAAAATGTATTCAGTCAATGAATCATGATAGGCCTAGTCGAATATGCAGTGGCCATGAAGACGGCGAGCAAGTATGTGCCAGCCCGTGAGTGTACACAAAAAAGGCATTTGACGATATGTCTGTGTCTTTTGACTTGTTAACTAGTTGTATATAGCCTTACAACCTAAACGTACGGAAACACAGATGTTTACCGGCACCATTAGAAGTTCTTGTACATGGTGACTTAGTAGGCCTGCATTAATCGTATATACGTAGGCTATTCGTATTAGTTCGAGATCTCAAATTCACTAATATAGGCCCTATACCGCCCTTACAGTAGCTCTAGATAACTGGAAAGCCTCACATTTTATCTACATGTAGGCACACTTAGGCCTACAGACTTCAACTTAGCCTGTATAAGGCCTACACACGTATTTTTGACATGATGCGGCCTATGAGGATTGGTATGATCAACACTTACAGTGTCACATACATTCATTGATAAACGCAGACTATCATTCCGGTTTTGATCAGCCAATCAGAATCGAGGAAATAATTTCAGTGTCAGTTCAGTTTGGGAAAAAAATATTCGCGTCCGGGAGGGGGAGGGAGAGAACCGAATTTAATAAAAGACGGTTTTCTTATATTGGGGCAAAAGAACAGAACAACAATTAATGTTAAGAGTGCGGCGACCATAAACCGTCTTAAAGTTTCAATTAACGATATAATATAACTCTTTATTGTCATATTGTTGTTTATCTCTTCATCTGCTTGTTTTTCTTGTTTATGTTCTTGCTGTATGTTTTATACCTGCTTTAGTCAACTTTTTGTAAACGTTTAGTTTGCTTTTCTTGTGTATATAATGCTCGTTTACTGTCATACTTTCGACCAATTTATGTTTTGTAACTGTAACGGAGGGCCTCGGGGACCATTAGCCCCAGCTAACCGAGTAACTCTCTTCTTTGCGAACGTACAAATCAAATAAAATGCTTCCTAGCCCAGGCCCCCACTCTTGAGTCCATATTCGTTACACATCTATTACATTTATTGGACAGGTCTATAATTCCTGGATGACTATATCATTCCTCCAATATGTTTATTGTTTTGTTATTGTTAACGTTGGTGTGTTGTTTATGTTACAGAACAATTTATGTACCTGCATACAGAGAGATAACTAGAACTGGATACCGTACTACCAATGTTTGCTGTACAGGATATGTGGCAGTCAACTGGCAGTGTGTTACAAGTAATTCAAGTGGTAGGTATCAACTATGAAGGTGTGAGAAATATTCTCTGTTTCTAACTGGTTCGCTGTCCAATCGTGTAGCGAATGAGTGGGTGGGTAATGGGTTGAAGGGATATAAGGGGGGGGGTAGGGGAATGAGGAATGTATCAGCAACAGATTTCAAAGCTTTCTGAAATGGTGTAACAAGAGGGTGGTAGAGGATGATTGATAACTGAATCACAAAAACTGCTCACACGAATGAAAAACACCTAACTGATAGGCCATTGTCAAATACATAGGCCTACATGTACAAAGCGATTCATGCCAAAGTTAGCCCCATTTATTGTATCTTCTCTAGGGGGAAGACGAGAATCTTCTAAATCAAAGTCAATGCGCCATCTTACGCAATCATCTTCCTTGATAATTCTTCTAATAAAATAATTTGTTAATTCCATCAAGTATATGATACCACAGAAACATATAAGAAACAGATACGTTAATGTTAAGCACTATCCAGATAAACAATGTTATTTTCAATAAATATCGCTCTGAACTGTCACGTTTACTTTGAAATTGCCCTGAAAGTCCCTGAACGTGATTCCTCGGGGAATCTGGAGAATTTCTATCGTTTCTCTCGCCTTACATAATTGTGTGTATTTCTGTGGTGACTTCAGGGAGCTCTGCTTGAACAAGTGTAGCACCTTGTTTACTAGCTAGTGATATATATGACATTGCGTTTGGTTGGGCAAACATTTTAGTATGGAATCTCTTATCACCTGAACACATTTTCAGCCTTTATTTGATTCCCTGTTCCCTCAAATTTGGTTGAAAAATTGCCTTTCCATAAATCATGATGAACATGGATTTGCTAGAGAGGTTTCTTTGCGATATAAAGATTATATAACCTTCAAAGTGAACAAGGTGTAAAAGAAGCTGAAGTTAAATGAATGTGTGTGAAACTGGATCTCTTAAGAGCTATTGCTAACAATGCGAGACCAAGCGTGACTCACTTCCGCCTGTTTTACCAATATTGCTCATTACATATTTTCCACAACTGTACAGTGAATAATGTTACCTGGAAATGAGGTATTTTGTCTTTTGTTTCATCCAAGTAATCTGGTCTTCAGTCATTTGATAACCATTTCGTCATGTCTAAAAATATGATGACGCAACAAGATTGTTATTAAGTTTGGAATCGATTGGCAAACTACAATCTGAAAAAGTTGGGTAAATATGTTACCCCAACACGTTTGCCCCAAAGCAGTACAATTAAGATAGTTTAATCAATATAATTGCTATAATTGCTATAATTGCTGTAATTTGTGATAATTAGGTCAACATTGTCCACATTTTACGAAATCCAAATTGTGTTTGATAGATGTTTACCCATTGTTGCGTAAAATGTTTGACCAACTTGTTTTGAGTGTAGGCGGTTATACAAACTGGGAAGTTTTACTTATATGCATAGTCATATGCATAGTCATATGCACAGTCCATATTCTTAAACTGAAAATAACATTACGATGTAGGGAGAAATACAGACATGACTTCCGTGTATTTATTACCTATTTTCGTTTTGAAATTGAGACGATCTATGCTTTCATTTTAATTTTCCTGTCATGTCACTCACTCGCACAGTAAATAAGACACAAGGATGTGTAGTCACTTGATACGATTGGCCAATTAAACTCTTTGCTACTGTATACTTTCGGTCTGCTAGGCTGATTGAATGATATCAAAATTCGCGATAATTTTATAACAAAAATGTGAAATGTCATGTTCACATGTGATTGTAAGTCACCGCTCCTTCTAAATATGTTTCTTACTCTCGTAACTTCCTCCAATGTTATTAATATAGTCATCTGGTTATATTGCCCTAATAAATGTTGACTTTCGTCCAGAAATAATTTAAGTAAAATATATAAAGCCTAAACATATTCAACGTCCTGTGTCATGAATGACTTTACATAAAATTTGAAATATCAGTAATAACATGTGCTTCTGAGTGATTACCCCTTATCCAATGTTAATTTATAATAAGAGTCAATTTAATTGATGTAGTTTAATCATCGTCCCAAAGTTCGTCTGAAAATTAGTTTGAACTTCAGTTTTTGTATTTGAGTATCCCTGAGTGTTGGACGGTGTTGGATGGTGTTGGGTGGTGTTGGATGGTGTTGGATGGTGGTAGATGGTGGTGGATGGTGGTGGATGGTGGTGGATGGTGGTGGATGGTGGTGGATGGTGGTGGACGGCGTTGGATGGTGGTGGTGGATGGTGTTGGATGGTGGTGGTGGATGTGGATGGTGGTGGGTGGTGGTGGTGGATGGTGGTGGATGGTGGTGGATGGTGGTGGATGGTGGTGGATGGTGGTGGATGGTGGTGGATGGTGTTGGATGGTGGTGGATGGTGGTGGATGGTGTTGGATGGTGGCGG
>JAIPMN010013843.1:0-11964 GCA_020650975.1 Apostichopus californicus | reverse complement strand
TTTTTTGTTTTTTCATTCACATTAAGTGAAGTCATTTTTATGAATGTGAGTATAATATATCGTCAAATCACAATAAACAGTGAGATCAATTCTTTTCCAGCTGGAAGAGATGAAGGAATGGGGCTTTGACGGAAGAGTCCGTGTTCATGCAGCATTTACAGCCTACTTGGATCTGTGTGAAGGTGATGACTTTTTCAAATTTTTCGAATAGATTGTATCCTGCCTGTGAGACAGTTTTTTATATATAGTAGAAGTAAATCCTAACATGCTTTTGATGTTGTGTTATTGTAAAGTATGTTAATCAATCTTCTACAAACAGTGTCCATTAGAAGGATAAAATCATATTCATATATACTTAAATATGGAGTAAAACAAAATCTTATTGTCGCATTTAGGCCAAAAAAATATATGTTGTGAAACAAGTCTAGTCTGTTAATATTAACAAAGAAATTGCATCAGAAAGTATATTCACCAAAATATTAGGGAAATTAATGATATGAAATTGACTGGGAAATTTTGAGCAATCTTTATGAAACAAAATATGTCAGGGGAGTAAATTCTGTGTTTTGGAATTGCATCTACAGTAGTTACAGTAGAGGGCTACAGTACACAAAACCTGCAACAACCAATGTTTGTAGGAATTAAAGGCATTGAAGACTCGCCTCAAACCGCGTGCCACCCTCTGAAAATGTTAACTTTCCGTTGCTTGCGAGTGAATTTTTTTTTCTTGTCGCTACAAAATGCAGACAGAAATGAAATGTTATACCTTGTTATCTTTTATCTAGACCTGAGATGTCCATCAGGCTATGTACACTGTTGTGGGTATTAAAGTATAAAGCTTTTGAATTTCTACGTCAAATTTGTCTTCTCTTGACATTTTTCTTACGTGATTCATTTTTTTCTTTACAGCTAAAACTTGGTGGAACGTCAGTGTTCATCCTTGCCAAGAATTACAAATGGTTTACATTACCGGGAAACCAGTGAAGAAGGCTAACATGAAAATTGTATTACCTGTACTGGCCCAAGAGGAGATCAGTGTGGAAAGGTAAAGTGCTCATAATGGGTACCTCATAAATATAGAATAGGAATAATTTAGTGACAAGATCGTTTGTAGCAATTTTGAGATTTATGAATTGTGTATATTATCATAAAATAGAAAACAATGTTTTTGGGTTATTTTTTCATAAATCATATTTATCTTTTCAGTTAAGTATTAAACAATTTTGTCCTATTTGTGTAGCTTTTCTCTATTCTGTAGCTTGATAAATGATCCCTGAAAAGATATTGAGACTTGGTGAAAAATGTTTTAATAGACTAATTATAATGATAATAGCAATATGTCAGTATCGTTAAGTAAACATCCTAGGAGGCAGCTATTTTACAATTTAATAAGCAGCAACATATAGATGAGAGTAAGTGAAACGGCTTGTAGTTCTTTCTCCTTGAGGACGATGGCTATCCAAGTTACCACATTTGGATGAAAATTTCAGATTCCGGAAGCTCTCTGATTACTTTGCTTGGACTAAGCTCCCAGATGATGTGTTCATTGCCTCTAATGCCATTGCTATATATACAGCTGTAGGAAGTTTAATATAATTAATTTACTATCAGAAATATACTTGGATGACAAAGACAGGGATGTGCTCAGGAATATTTGAGTGCCGGGCAGATTGTGCGGTAGTGTGATCCACACCCTGGGAGAGGGATCTCATGGGTGGGGTACCCCCTCCCCACTGGACAAACTTTGCACATGAAGTATGCTTAGATGGTGCTTTTTTTCCTATTCTGTTCCATGTATTCTCCCAGATTTAGGTTATGGTAAAATTTGTTAAATTATCATAAAAAAAGTGCCGGGCGGAAATGTTTAAAATACTGTTTGTGCTGGGCGCCATTCAGAACTGCTGGGCGCAGCCAGCCAGTGCCGCCCAGTGTGAGCACATCCCTGCAAAGACAATCCCAAAACCATACTTGTATATGTACCGTGGCATCGTAAATAGATACAGTGTCAAACTATGACAGAATGTTCGGTTTGCTTTTCAGGATGGACACTTTTTTAAAGTTCATCAAACCTCTATCTACGAATGAGAAATGTGAAGGTGATGGAGATAAGAGCCAAGAAGAAAAGGCACATGTGATTACTCTAGCTGTGGTAGAAACTGATTCCACGATTGTTTACTATAATATCAGCAACCACCTTCAGCAACCGAAGAACCTGGATGAGATTGAGGAGGATGGGTCAACCACACAGAAACAGAAGAAGAGAAAAGGTGGACAAAGATGGCATTCTAAAAAGAAAGGGAAATCTTGACGAGAAGTTGCTCTGAATTTATATTTCAGTGTTCGATGCAGATATTGTTGTATTACTCACCTTGAGGCTTGAGCTAAAATCTGTACAGAAAGGTAGGAGAGATGAGATGTGACTATAAACTGCCGAGAGAATGATCTCCATGGCTGCAGTAAAGTGAGATCGCTAAGAAGATGAAGATGGCAAGAAATTTGGAGAAGATTCCACCACCTGTGATATTTATATATTGAACCTGGGCGTTGTGGTCAAGTGGTTAAGGCAGTGGACTTGTGATCTAAGGATTACAGGTTCGAGCCCTGGCCAGATCATTGCGTTGTGTCCTTGGGCAAGGCACTTTATCTCCTTTGCCTCTCTTCACCCAGATGTATAAATGGGGACTTGCGAGGTGACTTGTAAATATAGTTGCATGCGCCGGTTTGTGGCTGCACCCTATGGGAAGTCCCCCAGGGGACACGTGAATGTGGTGGCCCAGGAGGGATTGTTTGAATTGTGCACACTTTGGTGTGTAGGTGTGACAAGTTACCAATGACCAGGGTTAAGTACAGCGCGGCGAGACTTTATTGTAAGTTGCGCTATATAAGAACTGAGAATTATTATTATTATTACCCTCGTCTCTTTCATCCTGCCCAGATCCGTCTGCAGTGACTTCATCTGCCTCTCGTGTTGCGATTTATCTCTCATCAGCTTGGTGTGCTCCTTCGATGCCTTTTGTAACCTGGATTTCTCTGCTGTTAATTTCTTCAGTTTGATCTCGAACTCCCCCTTGATCTTTTCCGCTTTCTCTTTGGTCCTCGATTCTGCCATCGATCCTGTTTGCAAAGAGAGTCGACAAAGATATATGCAACATGACAGTGACAGTTCTATACTCTGCATCATGAGTTTGAGAGAGACAGGAGAACAGAATGAGGAACTGAGTATTGTGTTTTTCGGTAATGAAGATAGCAAGTAAAAAATCAGTGATGGTTAGCTAAGTGTCCAGTAGTATCCACAGAGATGAGCCTGGGTTAAAAAAAAATCACGTAACTTTGCAAAAATGGCGGTATAGGCTCCAGTTTGCATATGCTACAGTGTGTTAGGATAATAGTGTTTGTCCCCGAGGTAGACAAGAAATCACGGATATTCCGCAAATTCGCGGAAAAAGCTCATGCCTGTATCCAACAATCTCTCCAACTGTGTCCAAAAATGTCCAGTGGTGTCCAACAAATCTTCAGCATTACCCAACAGGGTCCAGCAGTGTCCTACAATGTCCAAATCTGCCACCCACCTATTTTATTTTTGTCCAGGCAAGGGACAGATGACTCATAGCCAAATTTGCAAATATATTATTTCAAGAACCATTAAGCATAAAAGTTTGAGAGTAATAATAAGAACAATAATAATAACAAAGAATAATAATAACAATCATAATAACAAAGAATAATAAGAACAATAATACACTTAAGTACACTGATACTGCATACATAACTATATGTACCAGTCCTACATCACACTAACATGAACTGACACTTTACACAATTGTTAGTTTGCCAGTGTTTCAGCTCACCTAAGTCCACTGATACTACAAACATCATAATTATAAGCCCAGTATTACATCACACTAACATGAACTGATACTTTACACACTTGTTAGTTTCCCAGTGTTTCAGTACACCTAAGTCCACTGATACTGCCAACATAACTATATATACCAGTCCTACATCACACTAACATGAACTGACACTTTACATACTTGTTAGTTTCCCAGTGTTTCAGCACACCTAAGTCCACTGATACTGCATATATAACTGTGATTACCAGATTTATCAAATAGTTCATACACTTGTTAGTTTACCAGTTCATAGTTACTTCATACATACCTAGAAGTTTACTAAGTTTGTCAGTAATTTATCTCACATTAATTAACACTTGGTATTACACACAAGGTATTAAGACCTATATCTAACTGTTAATTCAAAGCACTACTTCATAAATACCTACACCCATGCATACCTAGTTTCCACTTCACTCAACAAATATTACATACATACCTAAGTAATCACTCAACCGATACTTCATACATACACAAGTTTTCACTTTCCTCAACCGATACTTCATACATACCTAAGTTTTCACTTTCCTGAAACGATACTTCATACATACCTAAGTTTTCAGTTCACTCAACCAATACTTCATACATACCTAAGTTTTCACTCAACAGATACTTCATACATTCCTAAGTTATCACTCAACCGATACTTCATAAATACCTTAGTCATCACTTCACTCAACCGATACTTCACACATACCTAAGTTATCACTCAACGGATACTTCATACACACCTAAGTCATCACTTCACTCAACCAATACTTCATACATACCTAAGTCATCCCTTCACTCAACCGATACTTCATACATACCTAAGTTATCAATCAGCCGATGCTTCATACATACCTAAGTCATCACTTCACTCAAAGGATACGTCATACATACCTAAGTCATCACTTCACTAAACCAATACTTGATACATACCTAAGTTTGCCAGTACTTTATCTCTCTCATTCTCCGTTTCTTTGATTCTATAATGTAACGATTCCAGCTTCTCTTCGTAATGAGCTTTCATGGTCTGTAACCTCCGTTGGCTGGTCTCCAATTCTTCGATCAACCTCTGTTTTATGTTGATCTCACAGGCAATCTCGGCCAGTTCTTCTTGCAACTTTGTTTCACCTGAAAAACCAGCCAAATCAAGTCAAGATTTTGTTTTCTTCTTCGAACGACTCAAGATATTTACATATTTAAAAAAGTAAAGCCCGAGGGACCAGAGTTCACCTTAGGTGGGCGGACATATCATTTCACTCCCCCTTTCACGGGCACCTGACTTCAACGACCATCTCCAGGATATTTCATTAATAACGCCAATCACAAACCACTTCCTTTGCAGTTTAACCATCGACCATTTCCCTCTTTCAAAGAATTAATTTCCCATCCATTACGTCTTTACCTCGTTAGGTCACAAAGATTCCATCATATCACCTCCTTAATTTGACAGTACAGACATAACGACCTCACTCTACGGTTAACACTAAAACAGACATAATTGAAAGATAAATAGAGACATCCCAGAGATAAGAAATCAGTTCCCATGATGACCTGCTGATAAATCTACACAGAGCTACCTGGTTAAAATCATGAAATTTTGGTAGAAAACCAAAACTTTAATTGCTGAACATCCCTGGGAACAGGACACACAGGAGCATCGATTGCCAGTTAGAGGAAATTGAATTGAGAGATAGCAGAGTTCGTCCTAATTATAGCGTTAATTGTAGCTGGGATAGCGTGTGGCATGTAATTAGTCGAGCAGAAGAGGGCGGTGCGAGGACTGTCTGGTGATAGTACGCATCAACTGCAATGTTTCAAAAATGTGGCAAAAGCAATACAGAAAGAATACTACATTTATGTTTCTACAGTAATTGCTTGCCATTGGTTGAGCATTTTTTTTTTGGGGGGGGGGGCTTTTTTTCTTCCTGTGTGGGTTTGGTTTTCTGGGTGAGGATTAGGACAAGAACATCTGGAGAGGAGGCTAGTGAGTATATTTGAGATGCTGGGTACTTTTTTTCAGAAATTATTTGGGTCAATATCAGGTGATAGGGACATCATAGTACTGTTAAAGTTTTTCAAACCTTCCCCCACCCCCACCCCCTTCTCCTTACTGAGTCCCTTTCCATGCTAAATTTAAACCTGATGATTCAAAGGTTTTGTTCCCTACTTCAGACTTTGACACATTTAAACAGTTTCTATTAAACAATTCTCAATTATCTGCCAGTTTTTTAACATTGTCGATAGGTTTCTAATGGAATATATCAATGTTCGTGGATGGTGTTTTTGATTCGCCTCAACGATCTGAAAATTGAGAAGATAGACCCACTTTTGGATGTAAGAGGTCAAACGTCAAAGTGATGCCTTCCTATTTTTTAGGTCTGTACATGTTTTCACTCACGCTGGAATTACGATGCCTCTCTGCACCCTTTCAAATTTGACAATTGCCTTCAGTTGGTGCCCTATTTGGAAGCTGAAATTAAACACTGTGAAATTCCGAGCCAATCGATAACTTGCCCTTGTAGATTGCCTTGCCCCTAATAATCCGATCCCCTGAAATGAAACAATTTAAAAATTGAAAAAAATGAAAAAAATTGAAAAAAATGAAAAAAATTGAAAAAAATGAAAAATTGAAAAAAAAATGAAAAATTGAAATATAAAGCCCAATATCCTACCATCTGCGTCATCTTCATCCTCAGAGCCGCTGCTGCTACTACTCTCCTCATCTTCGTCATCTTCATCTTCATCCTCCTCTGTTTCTCCGCTCTCTATCTCTGCCTCTGGATCCTCTCCCTCTCTCCTCTCACTCCTGCCCTCCCCTCCCTCCTTCTCCTCCCCATCAACGATCGATACCGCTCCGTCCTCGTTGGACGTCTCGACGTCCTTTGAGAGCGAGGAGTCTTCATCGCTGGGTGAGAAAGAGATGAAAATCAACGTAACGAACTGTATTTTTATACTTTTATTATATCAAATGAAAATACCCTCAAATATGAGATGAGAACTATAAAATTGGTTTTTATCATATATCGGGAGGGTACACATGCCATCACTTGTGCAATTTTCCTTTTACACACAGCATTAGCTACAAGCAACCTTTTTTTCTTTCTTAAAAGAGTAAATAACTTATTGCTAGGGACATGTTCAAAGGGACATGCTCAAAAGGGCCTAGGCCCTCCCTTTTTGCAATTTCTTGGTACTAAAATTTAGCTACAAAACATAATTTATTTTACTTTCAAAAGAAGGTAAACTGTGCAAAAAATTGGTATTCATTACTTTAAAATGATTTAAATTTATGCAAAATGTTTTCAGTATTAACTGAACGGTATTTTACTATATCAAATGAAAATACCCTCAAATATGAGATGAGTTATGAAATTGGTTTTTATCATATCCTGGGAGGGGACACATGCCATCCCTTGTGCAGTTTTCTTTTAGACAAAGAATTAGCTACAGACATACCTATTTTTTTTTCTTAAAAGAGTAGATAACTATTTTAATTTTTACCAGGGACATGTTCAAGGGGGTGGCGTAGGCCCTCCCTTTTTGCAATTTCTTTGTACTAAAATTTAGCAACAAACATAGTTTATTTTACTTTCAAAAAAAGGTAAGCTGTGAAAAAAAACCTTAGCATGGTTCATGCCCTGGTATTCATACCTTTCAAATGATTTTAACTTAAATGCACAATGTTTTCAGTATTAACTACAGTATTAGACTGATACTGTCCTGTCAGCCCCCCCCCCCACCCACCCCCCAATCTTCCGAAAATCCTGGATCAGTCAGTGATTACCATTACCTTAATAAAATAAAATTATTAACCCCTTGTAAATGAAGAAGACATTGTTTTCTACTAGTAGATCATTCATATTTAGCCTTCTATGCTGGACTTTGTTGTAGCCATATAACTAGCTTACCTGTCTTTACTATTCTGCCTTTTAGCCTGGTACTCGGTCAGTTTATCCTGGTCGTGTACTACATTCTTCTTTGCATCTGACAGCACTGACGCTACTCTGACATCGTCACCGTACTCGCCGCCATCAACACTGTGACAGAGAACAGAAAGGAGAAAATAATGACCATTGACAGACTACTTATCTACTATCAAACGGTCCTGTGTAGGTAGGTATGTATATCTAACAGTTAAAGGGACAAATTTACCATCATGGTGTATGACTTGCTGTACAGTTTGTAGTTTTTTAAAGTTCCAATACATTTCTAAACTTGACAATTTGCTTCTTCATTGAATGCTGAAAATATTATGGCTCTGTTCTTATAAAGCTATACAAATATATTTGCAGAGCACAATTTTTTTTTTTTAATTCTGGAAGACCTTTGCTACAAAAATATCAAATATTATTTTATAAAATATTTTATTAAATATGGAAGATGAACGAATGGGTGAATGACGACTGACAGACATCGAGGAAACTTACTGAAAACTACCGGAACGTGCTGAAAGAGGAATGTGGGTGGGGCTGACTGAGGTCCTGGATGATGCTCTGATAGGCGATGAATCGACGGCCGTCTTCTTCCTCAACGATGAATTCATGCTTTCACTCTCAACGAGTTTGGCTCTGAAGGGTTGAACATCAAAATGGTCAGAAGTTAGACGAAACCAAGACGTGGTACATTAATATATATTTGTGTAATTAATAAATATGGTTGGACATATGGACAAGATATCTCTTCCACAAAAAAACACACACAAAGGGTATTGGGTGGTTTAATCAAAGTTAGTGTGAATGAATGTTTGAGGTGTATATTACAGGCTCACACCAAGGGGAATTATACTGGTACTTGTACTCATGCTGTTGTAATCATACTTCAAGTTTCAAAAACATGTCATGATTTTCTCCAAGTCTAACTTCCTTTCATAATGATCAAATGAGACCTTACAAATCTAAAAGCCCCCCCCGGCCCCCCAGCTCCCCCCCCCAGCCCCCAGCCACTAACCTGAGGTTTTCAATCTCTACGATGTATCCCTGCATCATGTTAGTAAGGTTGCTGTCCTCATCTCCTTTCTCATTTCCTGTAAGAAAATGAAATCCACAACAAAATTTAATATCGCATCAGACTTTTCATGGCAATAGACCTTCTTATGTACCTATTTTCACCCTAGTTTCACTTCCCTTTTTGGGGTTTGAAATGGTTATGTTTGACAGTTCAAATAATTAGAAAAGTTACCCCAGCAATTACCTTGATACCATAAATTACAACAAAATTGTCCAGACTCGACATTGGTACCACTAGGGATTTCACACCATTTCATCAATAACGTTTACTTTCTCAATTTTCTAGCTGGAAATAGGGTCACAAAAAACAATCTGGTGGGTTATCAAAACATTCAGCAGAAAAAGGTATTGTAAGGTGGAAAAATCTCGACCAAATATTACTTCAAAATTTGCAAAATATAACCCAATTTTGCAGCAGAGCACCGTTAATGAAATGAAACTTTCTCAAATGAGGTGATAAGGGTGGAGTTTATCTCCACCCCTTAGAACACCTTCCCCCAGGCCACAACATGAAGATGAAAATTGGGGGGAGGGGATAAGAACCAAACAAAAAAGTTTACCAGGGAATCTACCTGACACTATCAAACACCCTAGGCAGTTCCAGCCTAGCCTGCTGTATTTGTATTCTATTACTACTCACTTTCATCTTTTATCCAGTCCCAGCCTAGCCTGCTGTTTACTGTTACTACTCACTTTCATCTTTATACAGGCCCAGCCTAGCCTGCTGTGTAAGTACTATTACTATTCACCTACATCTTTATCCAGTCCCAGCCTAGCCTGCTGTGTAAGTACTATTACTACTCACTTTCATCTTTATACAGGCCCAGCCTAGCCTGTTGTGTAAGTACTATTACTATTCACCTACATCTTTATCCAGTCCCAGCCTAGCCTGCTGTGTAAGTACTATTACTACTCACTTTCATCTTTATACAGGCCCAGCCTAGCCTGTTGTGTAAGTACTATAACTACTCACCTTCATCTTTATCCAGTCCCAGCCTAGCCTGTTGTGTAAGTACTATAACTACTCACCTTCATCTTTATCCAGTCCCAGCCTAGCCTGCTGTGTACTATAACTACTCACTTTCACCTTTATCCAGTCCCAGCCTAGCCTGCTGTATTCTATTACTACTCACCTTCATCTTTATCCAGTCCCAGCCTAGCCTGCTGTGTAAGTAATATTACTACTCACCTTCATCTTTATCCAGTCCCAGCCTAGCCTACTGTATCCCATCACTACTCACCTTCATCTTTATCCAGTCCCAGCCTAGCCTGCTGTGTAAGTACTATTACTACTCACCTACATCATTATCCAGTCCCAGCCTAACCTGCTGTGTACTATTACTACTCACCTTCATCTTTATCCAGTCCCAGCCTAGCCTACTGTATTCTATTACTACTCACCTTCATCATTATCCAGTCCCAGCCTCTAGCCTACTGTATTCTATTACTACTCACCTTCATCTTTATCCAGTCCCAGCCTAGCCTGCTGTGTCAGCAGGATTGCTATTCTCTCTGACTGAGCGTCTATGGTTTCCTGCATGGCCTTAATCCTCTGTCTCATCCTAGTAGATTCTGTCTGCAGCATGGTGTTCTCGTGGAATAGGTCGTTCACCTCCTCGACGCCGTCCGCACCCATCAATCTCTTACCCTGGAGAGAGACGCCAGACAGTAAAGAATAGATTTGCTTTGTACTGACACTGATTAAACATTGAATGATTATTAAGGATCCACCGTGTTTGTTACTTAAATCATACACACTTGCATTGTTTTCAACAAAAGGTTACTATAGATTCTATAAAGAGTCATTTCCCCCATACAGCATTGCTTTTTTGGCGATGCATATATTAATAAAACCTGTTGTACTCCAACAGTTCTTCTTGGAATATAATAATGTAGAGTTATTACTGATTGTGATGTCTTGAAGTATAATAAAGTAGAGTAATTACTGATAGTGATGTCTTGCAGCTAAGTACCAACTGTTCATACCTGTTTGTACTCTATCAGTTCATCTTGGAGTATAATAACGTGGAGTAATTACTGTTTGTGATGTCTTGCAGCTAAGTACCAACTGTTCATACCTGTTTGTACTCTATCAGTTCTTCTTGGAGTATAATAACGTAGAGTAATTACTGTTTGTGATGTCTTGCAGCTAAGTACCAACTGTTCATACCTGTTTGTACTCTATCAGTTCTTCTTGGAGTATAATAACGTAGAGTAATTACTGACTGTGATGTCTTGCAGCTAAGTACCAACTGTTCATACCTGTTTGTACTCTAGCAGTTCTTCTTGGAGTATAATAAAGTAGAGTAATTACTGATAGTGATGTCTTGCAGCTAAGTACCAACTGTTCATACCGGTTTGTACTCTATCAGTTCTTCTTGGAGTATAATAACGTAGAGTAATTACTGACTGTGATGTCTTGCAGCTAAGTACCAACTGTTCATACCTGTTTGTACTCTATCAGTTCTTCTTGGAGTATAATAACGTAGAGTAATTACTGATTGTGATGTCTTGCAGCTAAGTACCAACTTTTCATACCTGTTTGTACTCTATCAGTTCTTCTTGGAGTATAATAACCTAGAGTAATTACTGATTGTGATGTCTTGGAGTATTATAACGTAGAGTAATTACTGATGGTGATGTCTTGCAGCTAGTACCAACTGTTCATACCTGTTTGTACTCTATCAGTTCTTCTTGGAGTATAATAACCTAGAGTAATTACTGATTGTGATGTCTTGGAGTATTATAACGTAGAGTAATTACTGATGGTGATGTCTTGCAGCTAGTACCAACTGTTCATACCTGTTTGTACTCTATCAGTTCTTCTTGGAGTATAATAATGTGGAGTAATTACTGATTGTGATGTCTTGCAGCTAAGTACCAACTGTTCATACCTGTTTGTACTCTATCAGTTCTTCTTGGAGTATAATAACGTGGAGTAATTACTGATTGTGATGTCTTGCAGCTGAGTACCAACTGTTCATACCTGTTTGTACTCTATCAGTTCTTCTTGGAGTATAATAACGTGGAGTAATTACTGATTGTGATGTCTTGCAGCTGAGTACCAACTGTTCATA
>JAIPMN010013841.1:0-12639 GCA_020650975.1 Apostichopus californicus | reverse complement strand
TTGAGTTGAAACTTTTCAGTTAGCTTAGTTTACTTCATTGGTATAGTATCATATAATATCCTAGGATTGGAAAATCTCGAGAATCAACGCAAATTGCTGCTTTAAGAAAACCTAAAAGTAATAACAACAGCAGTAAAAGTAAAACATGATATAAGACAGGGTGATAAACCACATTTAAAGAACATAAGATATCATAAAGATACTATCCAATGTAGAAAGCAACTTTAATTCAAGTAAGTTAATGCTGCAAACATTTCAAACTTTTGATTTATGTTTTTTTCTATGTAATGAATACTAATATGATAATTGAATTGTTTAACCTTGATCAGGAATTTGATGATCCAAGAGATGCAGATGACGCTGTCTACGACCTAAATGGCAAAGATTTGTTAGGAGAAAGGTATGTTTATTTGGTGGTCCGCCAACTATGGAGAGCGAGAGGATTTAGAAAATTTGTCTATAGTCTGTGGGGTTTTCAGACAGTGATCGATTAAGTTGTATTTATAAACATCGAGTCCATAGTTCAAGATAGTTTTCATGCATACTGAGCATCAATTCTAAAGGGTTGGGTGTGGTGGGTATTGAATCAGTCCACATGATTAGATCATGGGTTGTGCACTATAAGTTTGCAGATCGCTGCTCCTTGTGAAAGGGAGCTATAGTGGTGTTGTTTATCTGCTCGCTTATGTGTGCATTGTTGAATGTCCTGTATCAACTTAAAAATCATCTTAAAAAACTACTTGATGGAAAGCAGAAAGCTTTGCTAGCCAGGTTAGTCTTACTTTTTTTTATAACCTACACTGAAAAGTTTGAATGATTCTTTGTTTCAAAAATTGGTGATTGCTTGAGCAAGTTTCAGTTGTATCCTACCAACACAAAACTATGGGGAAAACAGTTGGGGAAACTAGCATGACTTAAACATTGAGGAAAGTATACAGAAAAAGCCTTTTCTGTGTGATTGTGTACAATTGTAGGCCAGTATATGAATAGGAACTATTTACCACAATGAAGTCATGGTTTCATACTGTAGTTGTTTAATGTAAGGGATAAAGTTCATTTTGTCCTTTGGACAAGGCTTGATGACATGCCAAGAGCTATACAACTGAGTTGGTTAATAAATTATTCCTGTCTCATCTACAGTTCATGTAAAGTATAAAGGTTAAGTAAACTGCTGAGCAGGTCCAGAAGAAATTTTTTGTTCTTTCTCCAGAGTGATCATCGAGCATGCCAGAGGTGCTGGAAGATTCAATCGTGGTGGTGGAGGAAGTGACCGTGGGGGAGACAGGGGGGGTGACCGATATGGTTATGGTCCACCTCGAAGAAGAGGTGGTATTGACAAGTAAGCTGCTCATTTTGTTACAGTAGTGAAAGATAAGTATCCAAGATAGAGCCATAGGAGCCATGACGCAGGTTGATTAGTGTGTAGACTTAAGTTGAATCATACAGCATGCATGGCACGTTTAGCAAGTAGAACAAATATTCTCTCAAGCAGAGGCAAACTAAAAAACTTGACTTTATTCATTTGTACCTTCTTCGTTTGAGGTTTTTATTTATGAATCAGGCTTAGGGTACCTAAGAAACAGGTGGGATGATGGATTGATGGTAATCCAACAGAGGATTTTGTAGTCATCTGCTAAAAATGACATGTAAAATAAGTTTGAAACTTGTTGAAATTGTTGACATATTTCAAGTGAAATGATGAATAATTAATGAGAGGATGGTCCTTGTTTCTGCAGAATAAAAGTGTTAAATGCAGGTATAAACAATAGTGCTGTGCTGTTTACACGTTTAAACGTGTAAACAAACGAAACATCGTTTAAACGTTTAATAAAACCTGATGAACGTTTAAACGAAACTATGATATAAACTGAAAATTAAATTATTGGCAAAAATCGCGTATCAATTCCCGTGTTTATTTTGTCTACTACGCGAAATAACAACACAACTTACGATCAGTCGAATCATAAACCGCGAACGAAATCCTACTATTGTGACCCCCCGCATTTTTCGCGATTTTCGCAAACGTTTAAACGTTTAAACGAACGAAAAATCGGCCGTTTAAACGTTTAGGTCTTTAAACGAAAACTCACAGCCCTAATAAACAAGCTATAATTGTTTTCCCAAGTTGTTTTCCTAATATATTTTGTTTTTTTGTTTGATTTTTTAAGCAGGTATGGTCCTCCTGTAAGGACAGACTTCAGAGTACTTGTTGATAACCTCTCGAGCAGAGTCAGTTGGCAGGTGAGAACTTTAGATTATGTTTTAGTGCTGTGGATTTTGAAGATCTTGCACAGACAAAGCAAACTTTACATTTTCATATTTCTACAAAGCATGGATAATAATTTTAGACCCATAAACAGATATTTACTTTCCTTTTTGACCCATCATCATCCTTATTGGTTGACTATACGCAAGCTTGTGCTTACAACATGTATTTAATTGCTGGAAGAAGCTGTTTCTCAGTGTACTTTTAAGTTATCTGCAACCACTGCAATATATTTAAACTCATATGAAATACTTACATCATGTTATGTGTTATTTTGTATCGCTTTCATGTGTGTAGCGTTCATATTATAACAGTGCCACAGTTCATCGGCAAATATTGGGGTCTCACTTTCACTGGAATTTCTCTGTAAAATCAGTGATTGCTGGGTCTTAAGGTAGTTAATCCTATTTCCAGTTTTAACAGTCTTTGCTCCTGGTAACTCTTAATTGGTTTACTTGCTGTAAGTATTGTCTCTAATTACCGTGGGTACCCCTATTGGAACACATAATAATTGTGGCTGCCTATCCAGATCACTCTGCAAAAGATAGCAAGGGCATGTTGCCTCCTTAAAATTAATCAGTAGACCTGAACTTATCTAGAAAGACATAAATTGTACATTGTAGAATAGCTTTGTCGATTCCTCTACCATTTTCTGACATCATTGTCCAGGGTATCATTAAAAGTATCCCATTGCATTAATGCTATGCAAAATGGTAGCTTTGCTATAAAGTCCAAAGATGTTTAAGCAGTTTTATACATAGGAATACATTATATATATTATAAGAGACTAATTCAGAGCCTCAAAACTGTGTAGTAAAATTTGAACACTTAATTTTTCTCTCGTTAAAGTGAATTTTCATGAATTAAAAATCAGAGATAATTATATTATGTTATATATTTGTATCTGGATGTTGTTATGACAGTATAGATTAACATAAATAGTCAAAAATTAAAAATAAAAGGGTAAAAGTTTGGCACCACAGCTGTTATGAAATATATTATAACCTTTCAAGTTTATGTGGATTTTAGGGACTTTCTGTTGAAATGAAGTTTCCCTTTCCAGATAGTTTTGCTTCACTGATTCTGGTCACCACAAGGGTAGTTTCCTAGCACTAACATGTTTCATGTATGGGTATTAAATTCAACTTGTTCTGAGGTGATGGGTTTGTCATTACTGCAGTTTCTTCACAAATGTTTAGCATTTAAATCACAAAGCTTCAACCCTCATGCATGTATGTTGCTCACTAGCAGTTTATTTCACAAGTCACGTAAGTTTATAAAATTCGCTGTCGTATAAAACTGGAATGAATTGAAAAAGTGTAATGGTTGCTTTGCTCTGTGGGGCAAAAAAAAACATTGTCACAGTAGTATTTTGAAAATGGATACCATGTATGTTGACCATCTCACATGCATGATTTGTGTTATATTTAAAAAAAAATTTATTGAGATGAAAATTTGCAACAGCATATTTGTTATTAAACAACAGATCATTTGTTGATATTGCAGCAGTACAGCACAACTACATTCTGTCATAAATCATTTCATGTTTTTTAGTAGTATTCAAGAATCTTTACCCATTTAACTCAAGGCGGCCGGTACTATCGACAGGTCGCAATTTTGTTATGATAAAAGTTGAATCTTCAGTAGATATATTCAAGCCTTCATCAGTTAGTTTTATTGACTGAAGCATCTTTAGTACATTCCTGCCTGTATTTCCTGCGGAGAAGCCGACCACCAACTCCACCCGAATGTAGTGTAGATTACCAAGTAGGGATATTGAAATAATTGCTGAGTTGATTTCCAAACATTGAATATCACTTGCTAAACTAATCGTGTAAAACAGCTGGAATTGGTAAGTTACTGGTCAGAGACTGCTGCAATGAAACCAGAAGCATTCCACTATTTAACCTGCTCATTATTTACCCTCTCCATGCCTCAATTTTCAAAAATATATACCTTTCTGCAATTTCTTTTCAAAAAGTGAACAGGATGCATAGTGGTAACGTCTTTTAGCTAACTCACCACTTTTACCATAGTTTATTTAATGATCGTGAAATGAGCTTGCATTCATCAATACAGACATACTTTGAAAAAAGCTGTTTACTAGTTCTTTCACAGCTCCTTCACACATAAGCCTTTGTTACCTAATATAGACACAGTTTAAAATATATAATGTCATACTGCTCAAATGTCATACTTACTTCATGTGATGGATGAGAACTATAACTTTTGATGTCGTATTAAAATGATGAAATGAGCTGTGAATGTACTCAGTTGATGCTAGCAAGCTCTTTTCTCACTTTGATTAAGGAATGAAGGGTTACATGCTTGCTTATTCTTCTGTTCGTGACACCGTCCCAAGGCAACGTAAAAAATGCATTCTTTTCCAGGTGACCTATTAACATACCCCTCAGCATGACCTCTTTAGACCATGTGGAGAATCCATTTCACAACCCTTTACCACATTGTTTTTTTCCTCCAGAGAACAATCAGGTAAAGAGGGTAACTGATATCTCTGTATGGTCGGAAAGTTGGAATGGTTGTCAGGTGTCTTACCACATCGTCAGACATCCCTAAAAAAGAAAGTCTAAGAGTGAAAGAGGCTGGCTCAATACCTTACTTATTCCTGGAGTACCTTAAACGACCTGTGGTGGTTGACCCTCAAGATTGTGACCTTCTGATGTCAAAATGTGCAGGAATGCTTGCGCCCCTCGTATTGGTGTGGTCTGGCCGCTATCTGAAGTTGAGCCTCTGGAAGAGATGATAGGAATTGCTAACGAGGGTTGGCCACAATTGGATGCAATTACTACATAAAATTAAAAATTTCAAGGCACACAAAAAAATAGAAAATTATGAGCTTTTAACTTGATTAACAGGCATTTAACTGATTCACTACTTTTATAGTCTGAAAGAATGGAAAAAAAAGGAGCTGTTGGTAGATTGGTGCACAAATGTACATATCTGTTATGATTAGCTCCAGTGATGTTTGTTTCAAGAAAAAAAAATACCAAAACAGCAATCTTGAAAGAAGAATAGTAGTTACCCCTCAGTTAATGTGGTAAAAAAACAAAATTATCTTGAATATTGTTGATTACTAATCCTAATATTCCCAGGGATCAATTGAGGGCAACCTCTCTCCTCCTTCATTTCAAAATTGAGGTTTAGAATCATTCAATTGAAAAACTGAAAACAGCCGATTGGGCATAATCATCGGTAGTTGTATGTCGATACTATGGGAGGTGTTCCGCAATTGATCATATTGAAAAGGGGTATGTTGTGTGAGGGGAGGTAGAAGCATAAGTTCCTTTAAGTGCAGCCTTAAAATCAAATTGTGGCCATCCTTGTTAGCACTGTACAAGAATATACAATGAAGCAAACAGTTTGCTTCAAGCTCTTGGGCGAGATTTGAGGGTGTCTACAGTTTGGCTTGTCCAAACCACACAGAGGCAGGCCATCAGGAGCTAAATTCCTGAGTTTAAAGCCCTTGATGGTTCTCCAGGACCGTCAAAGGGAAGGCAAAATTGAAGACCAGTTTAGGAATTGGAATTAGTGGCCCTGGTGATGAGACGCTGGCTATGTTGCGATTGTTTGGAATATTTTGTAAGGTATAGTCTTTATGTGTGTAGATTGCATTTGTGGATAGAGCTGAGATGCTACCCAATTGATTTTACCCCCTCCTGGAAACAGCCAAAAAAAAATGGTGGGAAAAGAGAGATTAAAATATTAACCTAGTGTGAGAAAACTAGAGAAATTGCCACATAAGAAATCTTTTGTCTTTAAAGACCCCAAGAAAAGGAATATTCTTTCTCCCAGCAGAGTTTATTTCCATTACCAGTACAAGCAGATAGATTGTGAAGAAATTAACAGAAGTAATCCAAACCCTGTATCAAGCTTTCTTAGTTGGGCTGGTAGAAAAGCTGTCAGCATGGTTTATGATCCGTCTGCAAATTGTCTTGGGGAGTCTAGCTCCTTTAATTGTCACTGAATATTCAAACCAGCTATTAGATGTATTTTTTAACACCAATATTTTCTGACAATCTGTTTTTCTGTAGGACCTTAAAGACTACATGAGACAGGCAGGAGAAGTTACCTTTGCTGATGCTCATAAGCACAAAGACAATCAAGGGTAAGTTATTCAGAATCATATCAGTGTTAGGATTAGTTTAATGATGTGACCTGTCAGAATGGTCTTCTAGCTCTATGGTTCCTTGTAGGGGTGAGTGTAGATTACTTTGCAAAATGGCTGGTGGTTCTTTCGGTAACGATCACATACATCTCCCGCAGTTCAGACAGGAAGATTTGCAAGATAAGGGGTGGGCCTTGATTACTGATAAATCAAGTAGAACTTGTTGTTAGTTTTGGTTCATAGTATCATTTGTTTTCTTGATTCTTTTTACAGATAGTTATAGTAACGGACACCTAGCCATTTTGCCCCATATTTTGTGTGTGATAATCTCAATTCAAAATTTGTTGAACATTTTTGAAAAGCTGATTTGAAAGTTGATAAATATAGGACTACGTTATATATGTGCAAACTATGATGTGGAGTGTTGCACTCATCAACATTTCTTATAGTAGCCCGTAATAAGTTAACAACCAATAAAAAACCGACATGTATCATTTGAATAATGTGTTGTTCCTCTTTTCAAAAGAAAAGAAAAAAAAAACTCTAAAAAAATTTGACATGGGCCACAAACCTGTGTTCATTGTCCTTGAAATAAAGGTTGAAACAAAGGGAAAACATATCAGAAAATTAGGCAGTCATTCCCTTTACATCATCAATGTGCATTATTAGCTAATGTTTATTCATAAGTAAAACTAGAATAAAGAAAAGACTTGTAAAAAAAAAAATTAGAGTGTTTTACAGATTCGTAGATTTCTATTTTAATTACAATCGAACCAGAAGATAGGAGTTGATGTAAATCTCATTCTGAGAGTATGGCTTCGATAATTATATGCTTATTTCTAAGTCACTTGATATGCTTGCTGATGGTGTCTATCAAGATGGTTTTATCGTTTTGGATTATTTCATCTTCAGAAATGTGGAATTTGCGACAAAGTATGACATGGAAAATGCTATAAAGAAATTGGATGGGACTGAGCTGAAGGGGAGGAAGATAACAGTCATGGAGGACAGACCGTCACAGAGAAGGTAAGGCTCAGGGTACCACAAGTTATTTCAAAATGACATGCTTTGAAGCAACAGCTTTTTGTTTCAGTCTCTCCTGTAATCAAGCATGGCATGGCAGCTGGAATGTCTCTAAGGATGGTTTACATCCTGATAAAACGTTACCTTGCCAAGCAGATGTCAATTCGTCGTCCGATGCCTACATAAAAGTTTCATTGCAGATATCTGGCCTATATTGCATGTACAATTCAGGGATGCTGTTGGCATAGTAAATACCAGCAAACTGTACCTTTTCAGATAAGAGGATCACTTGAAAGGGTTCTTAGAGGGCATTGGATTTGTTATCTAGTTTAAATATGATGGGTAGTGGACCTTTGTAGAAGCATATGGCAACCTTATAGAGATTCATACTAGTTAGTGGAAAAAGAGAAAAGGTAGTGCTCTTGACATTGGTGTTAAATTTTGTGTTAAATTTCGTGTTCAATTTGGTGTTCACTGCTGTTTCCTTTCTGGCAGGTCTCGATCTCATAGCAGGAGTAGATCACATGGATCCAGGAGCCGATCTAGGTCCAGGTCACGCTCCCGAGGAGGAAAGTCTAGGAGCAGGTCTCGCAGCCGAAGCCCAAGAAGGGGTCGCTCCAGGAGTCATTCTCCGAAAAAGAGCCGAAGCAGGAGTCCAAGTCCAAGGAACGGCGAGAAGGATAAGTCACCCGAGAGAGAAAAGTCCAAATCCAAGTCCAGATCTCGCTCGAAGAGTCACGATAAAGATGACGATTAAGTGGAATGTAATCCTGTTCAATAGGTTTCAGTTTAGTAAAACAAGATCCTACGAACTGCAAGATGTGGTATATCAACATCTATTTGTCTCTGTACCAAATTCATTCCACCTCAAAGACAGTTTTTTGTGCACTGTCGGTAAATTGTTTTTAAGAAGACTTCTCCAAAGGTTGTTACACTTTTACATTGTAGGTTAACAACCCAAAATCTAGTTGGTTGTAACCATTATCATTGTAATATCAGCAATACCTTTAAGCAGATTTACAAGCTAAGTTGGCAATACCAACAAAAGATACAGAGTACTGCTACAAATAAATTTCACAACTTTTTTTCCAACATTTGAACATTAAACAGCTAGTGCTAAATTCATGTGAATTTATAATGAGTAAATTCAGTGGTGAAATGTGTTTTTGTGGTAGCATTATAATCTACATTGTTTTGGCATTATAAAATCAAATAACTGACAAATATTAACTCAAGACACCACTTAAGATTTAAAATTTAAAGTAGAATTTTCACATAATTGTAGCAATCAAACGAAGGAGTATAATACCATTGTCAATCTGGAAATATCTTTTTCTGGAAATATCGAGTGTTTAGGTGGAGAAGTGCATTTCAAAACGTTTATGCTTGTTCATGGTACGTATTCAACAGGTACATTTTACTACCATTATGCTATAATGTGTAGAAATTACCTTTTCATAGTTACTGGTCTTAAAAAACCAATGTCTGTGTTAATAACGTCCTTCTTTTGTATGATGCATGCTTTGTACATGATGTGTTGGCCTCTGGAATTATCACGATATATGTCATGGGTTATCTAATTTGAAACAATGATTTTTATTTTAAGTGTTTTAAAAGAAGACTAAATCACATTGTACATATTTTAGTGAGTTCTTGATGTCCCATTTTTTTTTTCACCTTTAGTTCTTTTGTCATTTTTTTCATGCAATGCTTAAATACACTTTCACAAAGAGGAAATTTATTCAGTGTAAGGAGTCATGTCAGCAGTGAAGTATTTGGGAAGAAAATCTCAATTGCTATGACACGAAGCTAGAACACTTTTGTTGATGTAAATTCAAGATGTGTAAAAGTAATTCAAGATGTCACATGAAAACCATATCCTTGATTAGTTGTGTGTAATGGAAGACCACTCTATATTGCTTGAGTTAGCCATACTTATTCTTGTCTCCATGACACTTTTGTTATCTCCATCTGCTTCTTCTAGAATAACTAAGTAAGCTTCCAGTGGATGAGAATCCATGTCGTCACCATGCTCTGGATTCATTGTTTGGTTTTCAATTGTTGTAGTTGAGGCTGATGTAGATTCAATATTTTACACACACATATCCGTAAAGGCAACATATTTTGACTTAATTAATGACATATAACTTGCTGATTGAGCATTTTGTGTTATATTTATGTTACATTGTAGACATACTCCATTGGATGTGTTATATGAAGTAACCAAAATTCTGTCTGCACATTGCTAGTCTCTGATTAGCCTTCTAGTAATTCAAAACTGACTAGTAGCAGTGCAGTGGGGTGTGTTGTACGGATTTAGTTAAGATTCTTGTGCAGTCACTGATTGAGGTAGTATCGAGTAAGTGTTTCATTCAGGCAGGTTTTTAGGAGTACAGAAAGTGGCTGGTCACTGTTAATGTTCCTTTTCCACTGGTGACCAGATTTACTCTGGTAAATTACCATTCTGTACATTATCTGTATAGTTTCTCAAAGGTTAATTATGGAGTTAGTCTTAGTTTCAACCATTAATGTTAATAACAACTTTAGCCTAGAGTCCTATATGCTGGAGAGGGTAGGTAAATCTGCCTGGATAGTGTGGTAGGTATATTCTATGTGTTAATGTTTGCTTTGAAAAGGACAGTTCATCCCAAGATTTTTAAGTATTCGTTTTCAACTTTATTCGATGGTGAAAGATGTAAAGCTGCAAGAGGAACTAACTGCTTAATAATCATATGATTCTGAAATGGTTCTAGGTGTTGATGCTCAAGCTGCTTCTTACTTCTGTTGTTTTTTAACTTAGCAATTCAAAATGACTTTAGATTAACAAATGTTGGGGTAGGTCTATGTTGGGGCTGTCAGGGATGAGGGGGGCGGGGGTGGGAGCTGGGGATGGCTTGTTTCACTTATCATGTAATTCACTGAAAGACTGTCGTACTCTAATTCTTTGTGAACAATGGGCATCAAGTGATTAATTGCCTGTTAATGTCAAAAGGTCAATAAATTTATAATCGTTTGAAAAATTGTGTTATTGTTGTTACTTTGTCTTTACGATGTTTTGATGAGAGCAAATTTGTAGACAATGTGTCACTTAAAGAATTAATGTAAACCGTTACAGTGGAAAACACCATGTCCTGATCGTTTATGTAGCTTTACATAATTTTGTTTGAACGTAGATTTTCCTAGAGAAACACTCCCCTTTCCCCAGGAGCATAGATTGGAGTAGGTGGCATAATGTTAGATGTTCTTTTGGGATATCGATTTGGAATGTTTGCTTAGCT
Organism: Apostichopus californicus; assembly: GCA_020650975.1. Taxonomy (NCBI): domain Eukaryota; kingdom Metazoa; phylum Echinodermata; class Holothuroidea; order Aspidochirotida; family Stichopodidae; genus Apostichopus; species Apostichopus californicus. Next base: position 1,946 of record JAIPMN010013841.1, on the reverse strand, counting down.
GTCAGGGATTTAATTGTGCAACATGTTTGTAAGAATATTTGTCCTCATGCATGAGAAAATGACTTGTAAACTACAAAGAAATATTCAAGTCTATATATTATTGGAATTTGTTTTCTCGAAAATTCGGCGAAAAATTACTTGTCAGATCTTATCAGCCAGTTGATTGGCCCAACATGATAAACATATATCTATATAGCCATGTAAATAGATTTATTACCTAGTCCATAGAACCCATACGGCATCTGGCAACCTGGTGCCAGTTTTATACTAGTCGACGCTTTGTGCGCTTGTTAATGTATCCATTCGTTACGATCCTAACTAGCTGTACTAGATACTGTACGTACGTAAAACTTACAAGCCAATCAGTTTCACGGACTGGGTACTAACCACTCATCGATCGCAAGGATTCTCACGAAACAAGTCACAAATCGTAACGTCAAAGTAGGTATTTATCACTTTTGTTACCATTGTTGGATCTAGGTAATTTACCACTCCAAATAAAAGTCAAACAGGTACTGAGAAATGTTTAAATTTAGACTAGTAATTAATACTAACAACATAAACGGTAAATTGCAAACATGTGATTGCCTAACGAACAAAGGTATTAGTAGAATTACGACCTAAGCTGGAAGGCTGACCAAGCCTGTCTTTGAATTTGATTGAAGTTTGTTAATTGAAGTAATAATACTGTTACTGAGTTAGTGAACATTACAGTGTTGTCACTTACCTAACTTAAGTTTAGGACTTAATTCCCCAAACGTGACAAAATATAATTAGCATAGACAAAATATAAAAATGCAGCTTAAACTAATGAATGTTTGAATTTTCAATGTAATCGGCCAAACAAAATTTTGAAACTGACGAACTCGCCCAGGCCACCTATGCAATAGGACCTAAATAAGTAAATACCAGTGAGTTATTAGGCACATCCTAGGCCACTCGATAACGTAAACAATGATTTACTGCTGTTTGACGATGTGAATCTTGCATTTGTTTAATGGAGTAATTTTGCTGTATAAATCTTGTAAAAGTGACAATATTTGGTGACAGCCTTTGAAGCATGGTTGTGGGTGGTTTCATTGCCTTAAGGAAAACCACCTTCTTTTCTCCTATGCTTAGCTGCTGTCCAGATCTTGGAGTAATTGCAGCATACACATTAACTTAAGATGCCCTTTGAAAAAAGTACTGGCATCATAGTCACCTTGTAAGTTGTATACAAACTGACAGATATATTATTATTAGAGATTATGAGAACTTCTCATGATTTGGAGGTGGCTTCGCAGATATGCTGTCCCCGTAAAATCAATGCACCTTTAGTGTGTACCTCTCTTTTAAAAGTAAACTTGATCTCCAAAGTAATGTCAATTTTGTGGATTCGCAGTCGCGGTTGATTCAATGCAAATTTAGTGTGTCAAATTTAACATAATATCATTATTAATTTTGATCTAGGCCTACATTATAGCCTATGTAGTGACTGCGACTGTGAAACCGGAATCAAAGTGGGAACTACATCATGGCTGCTTGGTAATCTGCAGTTAAGCCCAGATCTTTTAAGTTTTGCATGTACTCGATTTCCAAATTCTTTTGTTGTAGCCTCTCAACATAGGTGTCAATGCTACATGAACTCTCAGATTCTGTAGTGTTTTTCCACATAAAACAATGCTTAATCTTAACTGTTGTACCACAGCTTATTCTGCTAACAATGAATTCTTTGCAATAATCATGAAGGTACTGTGTAGAGTGAGCCTTTTGCACCTTAACATCATTAGTTAACATTTTCACCTTATATGCAAATTGCTCTTCCAGCTTGATACAATCACCATGTCAAGAGTTTATCTTGGTCGACTGAGCTACCAAGCCAGAGAGAAAGATGTGGAAAGGTTTTTCAAAGGTTATGGAAGGCTGCGAGAAGTGAACTTAAAAAATGGCTTCGGTTTTGTGGTAAG
>JAIPMN010013836.1:0-10291 GCA_020650975.1 Apostichopus californicus | reverse complement strand
CATTCAGGCATATTGATTCAGCTACTTAGTTTGGCACCCCCCAACCAAATATATTTGTGAAAATTCGGGCAATATGCTGAGAATTTTTCGGGCACCTACTGAAAGAAAATAATTTGCAATGTGTTTTTCAATGGTTTAACTTATCGTAACCTATGCATTCATGATGGCGTATATATGTGTGTGAGTTTGTGACGCCCAGCTTGTAAACACGATATCTCAAGAAGGGAATGTTAGACCAACTTCATGTATGGTGTGTATATGTACCACATTGAGTACAAGTAGCCTATTGTTTTCTGTGGAGGTCAAAGGTCATTTTGGGTCACCAGGGGTCAAATTGTGAAAACCTTGTAAACATGATATCTCAAGAAGGGAATGTTAGACCAACTTCATGTTTAGTGTGTAGATGTACCACATTGAATACAAGAAGCCTATTGTTTTCTGTGGAGGTCAAAGGTCATTTAGGGTCACCAGGGGTCAAATTGTGAAAACCTTGTAAACACGGTATCTCAAGAAGGGAATGTTGAACCAGCTTCATGTTTGGTGTGTAGATGTACCACATGGAGCACAAGAAGCCTATTGTTTTCTTGGAGGTCAAAAGTCATTTAGGGTCACCAGGGGTCAAATTGTGAAAACCTTGTAAACACGATATCTCAAGTAGGGAATGTTGGACCAACTACATGTTTAGTGTGTAGATGTACCACATTGAGTACAAGAAGCCTATTGTTTTCTGTGGAGGTCATTTGGGGTCACCAGGGGTCAAATTGTGAAAACCATGTAAACAAGGTATCACAAGAAGGGAATGTTGGACCAACTTCATGTTTTTGTGTAGATGTACCACATTGAGTACAAGAAGCCTATTGTTTTCTGTGGAGGTCATTTGGGGTCACCAGGGGTCAAACAGTGAAAACCTTGTAAGCACGATATCTCAAGGAGGAAAGGTTAGACCAATTTCATATTTATGTGTAGAAGTACCACATTGATTACAAGAAGCCTATTGTTTTTGGTAGAGGTCAAAGGCCATTTGGGGTCACCAAGGGTCAAATTGTTAAAATATTGTAATCACGATATCTCAATACTGGAAGCTTGGGCCGACCTCATATTTAGTGTGTAGAAGTACCACATTGAGTTAAAGAAGCCTCTTGTTTTTGTTGGAGGTCAGAGGTCATCAGAGGTCAAATCGTGAAACCCTTGTAAACATGTACACCCTCACTATACATTACATCAGATTCATGAAGAAAACTGCTCATGTTACATCATCAAAACCACAATGCAATTTTTGCATTCTGGTTTTGATGGTCATCGTGTAAGTTGGTTCTTTGTGATGACAGAGGAATACACAAAAGTGATGGACTTAGATTTGGGTGTAAACCAGGCTTGTGGTGTGCAGAGGCACAACAAAATTTTGCCCCCTTTTTGATTCCTTGCCGAAGGTTCAAGGAATCTATTCGATGGTGATTGCGTGTGTGTGTTTGTGAGTGAGTGAGCAAAATTAAGTGTGTCGCAAACTCCTCCTAGACCTGAAGTCCTGTCAAGTTCAAGCTTGGTGGGTGGGTGCCTGACCACGTCAACTCATGCCTGCGTGATTGATGACGTCAAAGAGGTCGAAGGTCAAGAAATCTAAAATTTGTTTTTTTTATCCATTTTCTGCATGCCAACTTGTTGGACAGAGGCATTAAACCACATTAAATGTAGAGTATGAAGAGACAAAGTTTAAAACAAGACAGATTTAGCTGTTTAGGCTTGTAGTTAACGGGTCAATTGAGTTAAAATTAAAAATGGTCTAAATTGTGCAAAAGAGTGTGTCATGAACTTCTCCTAGACTGTTAGTCTGATCAGGTTCAAACTTGGTGGGTAGGTACCTGACCATGTACTGTAAACTTGATCTTGGGTGATTGGTATAAATGTCATAGGTGAAAGGTCAAATACCCAGAAACTGTAGCCATTTTCTGCTTTGTCAATATGTTAGAAAAAGTCATTAAACCACAAAATATGTAGACTATAATGGGACAAATTTTAAATTAGAACTTATGCAGTTGTTAAGGGTCAAGGTCAAAGTTCATTGTAGATCCATTCCATCATAGAAGAGATAAGATGCCATGGATTGCCATCTTGTCTTATGTTTTAATCGTAATAGATGCTAAGATCCCATAACAAGGGAGTTTATTAGGCAAGTTTCATTCGTTTCTGTTTTTCTCGACAGGGAAGATATGATTGATAAAGATGGCTACCTTCAAGCTATGCAAGGAATTAAGATGCCTAATGAAGCAATTCATGACAGAATGAAGGTGAGTTGAAAAAACTATTAATTAATGGATCATTCAACTGTCAATTTGAGTATAGTTTCATTAGTTTAATGTAAGTTTAATTGCTTTGTTCAAGGGCTGTCCTAACATTGTTGGTGTTTAGTATCATTAGATGCAAGGTTACATTGCGACTAACATGCAACATCATGTAACCTGTTGAAAATGTCAAGTTGCATTGCTTACACTGCATTTCGTGTTTAAATAGAATGCTGAGTGAAACTACCCACTGCTGTAGGTGATGAAACATTTGGTGTTTAATCCGCAAGCTCCAGCTCGTTCATTGGGGCTTAAATTTCAACTCCTACCCAGATCCCAACGCAGAGAGTAAGTGACGTCTGCTCCTGTAACGCGACAATAGCATAAGAGACGGTGGTATGAACAGACCTTATGGTCAAAAAGTTAACACGTCATTTAATAAAAGTGAAAATATTCCCCTTCTTGGTGGGGTGGAATTCATTTCCCCTGTGGGTTGTATAACAAAAGAGAAATCTTTAAGCAATGATGATTATTAATGCATCTTTGCGTGATTGATTACTAATCCATCTTTGCGTGATTGATTATTAATCCATCTTTGTGTGATTGATTATTAATCCATCTTTCTGCTTAGACGTTGAAGGACAGCGTAGTAAAATCAGAGGATTCCGTGAAGAGACTGGTAGCAGAGATCAAGATGCTAGGTCAAAGGGTCGTTCAATCTCATAAAGCCGTACAGAAGGAGGAAGAGCCAGGTACATTTTCAAGTTTCTTCCATTTGGGTTTGGTACGTTGAGAGTACAAGATGGATATGATGCTCGCATTGTATAAAATTATTGGTAGCAGTATACTGGAGACAATGGGTTGTAGGACTATTGTTTGTGAGCGGGTCACAGATATGGTCATGTGCGAAGAAAGTTGGAATGAATTTCAAAACTAACCACTGAGTCTGTCTTGCGTACAAAGATTTACTTCGCTGCTAAATAAACCCGAGCGCGTGTAGCAGGAGTTTCAAGCATAAATCAGGGACGTTTAAATTCGGTTAAAATGTTCTATTTATGGTAGTTCGCAGGCGAAGATGTTACCTAACTTATATAATAATAATAATAATAACTAAGATTTATAATGCGCTAATTATAAACAAAATAGTTGTCAAAAGCGCCATACATAAAATATGAATTGATACCAAGTTTTTGTATTGAATGAGTGCAGTTGTTAAATTTGATGTCCCCGCCAACCAGTGGCATAGCCAAGGGGGGTTGTGGGGGGGCAACAGCCCCCCATGAAAGCTTGTCGCCCCCAGTCACCCTCCCACTGGGATTTTGGGTGTCGAAAAAAAATTACATGTGCGAAAAATATATCATTGGTCTGAATGGTCTCGAATCTCCATGATGACCACTCATGAACGACCCTTCGACCCCGGACTGGCAGTAGGCTATAGTTGCTGAAAATCCGGACGTGACAGCACATAGGCCGGGTTTTCACTTCTGGGACGTACCCTGATGTCCTTAAAACCGCTAAAAAAAACAAATTTTCAAGTAAGGAGACAATACTATCGCTGAGAATCAGTCTATCACCCTAATAATGTTTCAGACGCAATCTTTGATGTCAGTTTGACATATAGTTCGGTCATTCAGTATGTTACTTGGCTAAAAGCCCAGTCAATCTTTCCTTATTTTCCACGCGCAATTTGCAGATTTGTCAAAAACTGTTGAAGAGTGCCGGTGTCAAACTCACAAAAGATATGTCAAAATATATTTCAAAATAACTTACCAGACTGTTTTTTTTTCTATTTCACTAAACTATTTGATGACCATATCAAGACATGGGATCTCAAAATAAAGGATGTTGAGTAAACTTTAGAGCAGCTTTCAAGCATGGGCGTCAATCCTGGGGGGGGGGGGCACATCCCCCCCACACATTTTAGTGTCGTGGCTCTATTTGGTTAGGGCTTACTCCTCTCAGGATTCATATCATCGAATATTAGAAGTTCAGTTCTATGAAAAGTGACCGAGATTTTTCACATCGGTATGACCTGCAACTTTGTTTGTTTGTCGCGACGAGCGAAACTTGAGATTGAAACCACAAGTTGTGTGTGGATAACGACCGGAGCCTACAACTAGTTCAAGAAGTCATGGCACTTCATAGCTAGAGCCAAAGCCTGTACATATTTGTTGTTTAGTTGTAGATGGTGTTTCAAAGACGGTGCCCGTTCCCTAATATTGGGGAAATGAAATAGGGAGCATATTCCGTGGCAGTGCATCCCATATTACCTAGTTGTTGAGTGATACCGGAGTTTACCCCACAGTGAGAACACTGGGTACACGGTGGTTACATAGTACGCTCCGACCAGAATTCACCCGATTACCAGATGCAGATCCACCTAGCATTATTTTGATACCTTCATCACTTTAGCCACCACTCACATGGGACCTATTCTAAGTCTGACAATACATGCGCATGTGTGAGGTCCTGAAAATATAATTAAAGTGGTTTGTCTTGCCATCCTTGCTTCAAATTTCATAGAAATGTATTCTCGTACGCCTAGCAAACATTTAAACTGACACAGTCCCATTGGTCATTGGTGGTCATTGGTGGTTTAACATGCTGGCGTATGACGACTTTTGGCCAAATTTGCACTAAGCTCACTATACGAACTCGGATCTGGACTATGCCTAATTCATTACTTATTTAAATGATTAATAATGGCGTATGAGGAAATGCACCATTTTGTGGTATGACTCCCAGGACTGCAAGTCGAGAAACTCACATGCAGTCGCGGCGGATAGCTTCCATCGCCTATTGTATGTCCGGGACATTTTGGGACATCGTTCCTATAGGCTTATATCTGAGGCCCTGGGGTCATTCCTTGACTGACTTGGTGCAATATAATGTGCCCATTTCGAAGCAAGTTTATTCACAGATTGTTAGTTGTCATGGGTTCGAACAAATGAGGGGTATTCTATCCTGAAACATAGGGCAAAATGGGGCTGGGGTTTCCAGTCGCCGCATCATTTGTCAACTTGCACTGGATTCTAATGTTCATGTCAATTGGAATCACTAATAACAGAAATAATCCACCAAAAATTAAGGCTGCATGAACTTGATTGCAGATTTCCTGAGTGACGAATTTGTAATTTTCTCCCGAAATCACGCAAGTAGATGGCTGCTATCCAGCCTGGCAAGTGCCATCTCCAGCAATCTGGCGGGTATTGAAATATGAAATTTTCTTGATATGCTGCGCGCCGACCGATGGTGGCGCTCCGCTTAGGTAGTACTTGCGGCCGGAATACTCGAATCGATTACGTCCCCCCACCTTTCAGATCGGATTGACGCCCCTGCTTACAAGGCTTGGGAAGTGTCATTTCCGACGATCTAGGAGGCCTTTTTAGCTAAACATTTTGGTACGCTGCACGCCAACCCATGGTGGCGTACCAAAATGGTAGATAGTAACAAGACGCCCTCCCAGGAAATGGTCAAGCCCCCCCAGCGCCCCCCCACTGAAAAAATCCTGGCTACTCCACTGCCGTCAACCCCCCCTCCCCCCGGAAAGAAGTATCCCTAACCGTGATGAAATATTACTTAGTAATATTCAGTCTTACCGAAGGCGATGGAGTACAACAAAGTTGAGGAGAGTGGAATTTTCCGAACGTTAAAGAATACATCAAGTTTATTTCCTTCGTCCTCAGATTCAGTGTAAAGTACATTTGGTGAATATTGTAAGGATAACAAGCTCTTTCACTTTTTCCTAGAACTGAATAAGTATTCACGCAAAGCAAATTGCTCTTTTTACCCATCATGAAAGTAGCTGTGCAGTTACTAGTGTATTGGAAACAATATTCTACCTGCCATTAGTTTTGCCATATGCAACTGTGCAAGGTTTTTTTTGGGGGGGGGAGGGGGGGTGTTTCCCTTAAATTGTATGTGAATTGTGTCACGTTTGTTTTGACAAATAAGGCTTTGTTCTGTGCAGTGATAATTTTTTCCTATAATCCCAGAGATATAAATATCTATAATCCCAGAGATATAAATATATTTAGAGGAAAATCTTGAAAAGGGTGTAACAATATTAACGTCGGGTCGGGTCAGATCTTTCTGGAAACCCTACACGTAAAGAGAGTAGGAGAGAATTGGTCGGGAGGATGGGAGAGGGGGGGGGGCGGGTCTTGGTGGAATATTTAGGGACATTGCAGTTATTTTGTGTTGTTCTCCATCTCAATTAAAGACCTGTAATTTATTTGTAAATAAACACCCAGTTACTTAGTATTTTGCTGTTTTGGATGCAGCCAGGGGTGGGACCTAGATTCCCCATCTCTTAGATTTTGTCTGTTACCCCACCAAAACGCATATCCAGTACCACTAAATCCACTCCGAACTCTGTTGCTCCGTTTACCCGAGAGAATCTTGCTATGAAATTGACTGACTTGCTACACAAGTGCAAAGATATTAGGCATTTTTTTTTTCCATAAACAGAAACTCTAGTATTATCATCAATATAATGATAAACAAAATGAAGAAACTTTCAGCACATGTATTCACAATAGTAAACACTTACTTATTGCCTCCACTCCACCCTCCACTTTAATATTCTGGCTTTGCTTTCTGATTATGGGTAGGTTTGAGATGTAGTACATTTCTCCATCCGTGTAATTGTCAGATAATGAAATGAGAATAAGAATTAATAAAATTGTAAAAGAAATGTTTCCTTCCTCGACAGCATGACTTCATATCCGTCACTTCTTCAGTATCTACCTAAATGACAAATGTAGGCTGAATTTTAAACACAATAATGTTGTAGTCCACCAGAACAAGGTTAAGTTGAGATTTTACACCCATACACTGCTGATCCAGTTATGCTAAACCTTCGGTATGTTCCTTTAAAGGCTAACTTGATGATGTTATCAGCTCTTCTAGTACGGGCTTTAATGTTAATGTCAAACCCATTGCTTTACATAAATTCTAATAACTCACTCAACCAAAGCATGTTCCTTTAACTTGATATTAAAACAACAACACCCTTGCACCCATGGAATAAAAATTAATCACCATCTGTCCAAAAGTTGACAAATTTGTACTACCACTGTAAACATGTCATTTGATACAGGTAAAACTCTTTTTGTGATTTTGCGTTGGATCTGAGGAACTGAGCTAAATGGTTAAAGTATTAGACTAAATAGTCTTGTCACTCTAAACCGATGAACCTCGGCAAATTAAAGGGTCATTCCCTCAAAAATTAAAAGTGGCATAAAAATCCAACCTGGCCTGATAGCACTGTTTTTCAACGGTTCACAACAAATTAACTGAGGTTTGTTCCTAAAGTCATCTTTTTTATGAAGTTTTCCTTCATGTCTTTCCATTGTAATAAAGCTTGTAAATCTATTGCAACTCAAATACTTTTGGCCTTCATGTTGTAATATATTCCTTTTTTTTTACATTTTTTGTTTACATTTTATAATAATATTCTGTAACTACTGTAGTTGATACAACAATACTGGACATTTTTCTAGGAGATGGGTTATAAAAAATTTTTTTTTTTTGTTGACATTTCTGACATTACATAAGTTAGGGAAATCATTAAATGTTCTTACATCTCTGTCTGTGGCTCTGACCCCCTCCCACCAAGAAAGTGTTACTCCCCCCACCCCCTCCCATCACCCAAAGCAATCTGTGTTCGCCCTTAAAATTATTGGCTATCCTAGACTCATTCGAGTCTTCAAATGTAACATACATGATCTACACTTTATGCAGAGTACTTTCGTCTACATGGCTTGTGTATTCCTATCTAGTAATTTTCTTTCATACTTTTTTGTTGGCAGAACCACCTATGGTGTCCACCATGGAACAGCTCCCGAGAGACCTCCAGAAGACTTAAATTTGGAAGAGATTTGGGAAGATGACGAAACATCAGACAGAGACAATAAATTGGAATCCCAAGCCCCTGTAGCCGATTCATATCCCTTCTCATTATGGACACGAAAGCCTCCATCTCATCTCCGAGTAAAGTACGGTCTAACTCGGACCAGATCAGGAAAGGCTGACCAGACGATAACCTCCTGAAGGCAGAAGAAGACAGAAAAGTTCTTTCTATTTCTGGTAGCTATGTGCCGAAGGCTAAATCAATCCAAAGAGACAAGCCGATGGAAGTTTCCTCCAAAGGGATTAGAGATAGGACTAAAGTCGAAGAAGAATCGGAAAGTGATTCGATCCAGCTACCAGATAGTCCTGCCGGTCTTGTTTTTTCAGGATCACAAACTTTTTGCGCCACTGATGTTGCAGCTTCTTAAAAGATATATATGTATATATATATGTAAATATTAAAGCACTAAGGATATGCAGTTTTTTACCTTGAAATAGCAATAGATGAAATGGAGAATACTGTTATGAAAGCTGTACTTAAAACACTTGAAAAACTGCTTTCCTAAATTTTAAGGAACAGTTTGGCAGAATTTTTTTCTGGACAAATCTATCTATTTTTCATGCATAGTCTTGAATACTTCTGCAATACCATAAGTACCATATCTGCCCTGCACCTAAAAATACCGGTGTTTTTTCCTCTCAAGGGTATCGTGTTGAAAATGTTCTCAGATTTACAGATGGAAATTATGAAAGTTTTTTCGTTAACGATGATGGTCATGTGATGGTGCTAAAAGATAATCTAATGCATAAAAAGTCTGTAAATTCAGAAGAGAGGAATTTATAAGTATCCTATGCCAGGAATTTTTGATTGATTCCTAGACAAAATGCAAAAGGGAATCTAGGCGTGTATGTATGCAGGTAAACGTATGTATATGTGATGTTCCAACTTGTAAACAGGATCACTCATCATGCATATCTTGCATGAATTTCATGAAAATTAGGATGTAAATTTACAGCACTGAATTCTTTGGCTGCTCTAGTTATTGAGCGGAGTCAAAGGTCAATTGAGGTCATCAGCGGCCAAAATACAAAAACTTCGTAGTCGAGTTTAGTGAACATCTGTAGCATCGGTAAAATGTCATAGTTAGGTGGTAGGTCCCTCTCACTGACACTGGCGGATCCAGGGCCTTTGTTTGGGAGGGGCCAAAGTGGCATTAGAGTGATATGGGGGAGGGGTCTAAGGGGAGGGGTTGGAAAATTTTCTATTGCTGAATGCCCTCAGATGCAATTTGGTGGGACAAAAGTGTACAATGGTGATGTTAATTTACTTCTAAAAAAAATGTTTCCCAGGTGTAATTTTCTAAAATATTTATAAAACAAAGTTGGGATCATCTTTCTCAAGAAATTTTATTTCTCATAGGTTATAAATTTCTTACAACCAGCCTGTAACTGCAAAATGGTGTTAAACTGTAAATCCTCATGCTCATACATTTACATAGCTCCCAACTCTTGAGAAGGCAAATGCTGGTCCATGCCACGAATCGCCGTCCTGGGGGAGAGGTATAAGGGGAGAGGGTGTCCCCCTCCCCTTTTGATTTTTTTTGGAATCCTGGTGATGCCTACATGTAAAATGGTGGCACTTAGAAAGGCTTTTGTCACCCAAAATTTTCTGAGAAATATGCATTTTTTTGTGTTAACATCAATAAATTGAATAGTAGGTGATAATTCATTCTTTCCCGTGGCATGAAAATGTTCGCTGCTCGCCCCAATGAAAAGAAATATAGGCTAATTTGAGGTTCAAATGATGATGTAAAGGAGGTTTTATAGTCTATTATGCTAAATGCTAAAGAAATGATGATTGCTAAGTCAAAATTTGATGCAAAGTTTTGTATGTATACTTGACAATTACAATGCGGTTTTTTCGGATGCTTGTGCGGGTCAGCGGGTTTGGGTGTTAGAATGCGGGTCTAATTCCCGCGAATTGCAGGTCAGTTGGGAGCTCTGCATTTAATTTTAAACCAGAAAACGAAAAGGTTTAGACTAGTCTACAACTGCTATTCCTCTCGATTTTTTAAATTTCCAATCATATGATTTAGCGGATGTTCGGAAACACTTTTTGGCTCACCTTTGGGGGGGGCCATGGCCCCCCTTGGCCCCCC
>JAIPMN010013832.1:0-18461 GCA_020650975.1 Apostichopus californicus | reverse complement strand
GTTTTCCAGGTGAGTAAAGACTACTGAAGATACAGCAGTACTTAGCATGCACAGGATAATTTATTGCAAATCTGGAAGGATGCTGGATTCAGCCAAAAACATCGGCTGAACTCGGGCAATTATTACATAATCATAGTTTCTTTTAGGTAAAGAATGTGGTGGGAGATGGTAGGGGGAGGGGGTTGGTTGGTTTACATACTGTATACATACTGTAAAGAACCACTGGAAATTAGACAGGAAATACAATAAAAGATGATGCCATCTGTTTTTGAAGACTGACAATGACAATTTTGCTTGGTCTAAATCCAGCATTTCATAAATAAACCAGCAGAGCCAGGGAAGCTTTGTGATTCCTTGCCATACAATGTGCTCAAAATTAAAAAATACTGTAACTATCTGACTAATGTAGAGCAAGTGAGTTAAATGTGTCCAACAATCCAATGAGAACCAGAAAAGATTTGTAGCAATCCCTTGTAGGCATCAACCATGTCTTCATTCATAATGATGTTACAGAATAGAATTTTAAACATCCTTTCATTACTAACATCCATTATACAGTACATAGTGATCAAAATGTTACCATAATGTAGATCTAACAAACTTCAAAGACTTATTTCTCTATAGTCGGCAAAATATGATTCACGTCATTGTCAGACATAGTTTCCACAACAAGACAGAGAAAGAGGATACGCATGATTACATCAATATTCATAAATATTTCATGATACCACATACAGGAACAATGCGACCACATGTCAACATCCTTCATCACACGGGTTCATTCCATGTCGGCTATGATAACTAGAAGGCTACAATACAGTCTTACAATACATATTAAAGGAGCCAGTTATTAATTAGAGTCCGAGTTAACTCGTTAATTTTCCTTAATATGATCTGTATTTAGGCATAGTATTAAAACATTTGTCGGTGCTTTGTGTGCCAACGTCTGCTTCTGGACCAGTACACTGTCCAGGTTCCTACTTTGTGTGAGAGTCCAAATCCAATCAGGCCTATATACTGAACATACACTAGATCACTAATGATTTTTTTACAATTTTCTCAGCCTCTATATGTGTCCTGTTGCTTTCATATTTCCTTCCTTTGCCTGCGAGGTGTGATATTTGTTTAAAATATGACTAAATGTTTCCTTAGGACCATCAGAAGGACAGTAAAAGCATGTACCTAGCATAAACTTTGCTACGTGGTCTCTGGCCTGAGCTCTCTTAATAAGACTTTCTCATGTAAAACAAATGAGCTCAAACAAGAAGACAAACAGAAACCTAGCAAAACTGATATTTTGTACTAAATGTCAGAGGTCAGGTTGATTCAAATGTTATTTAAAGGCTGCTATAAACATAAAAAATGAAGTACGAGACAAGAACAGGAAGGAAATTGAACGGATGATATATATGTCTGAGCTTTTTCTCATTATAAGGAGTAAATTTAGCAGTTTGGTCTACATCAGACAAAAACGGATGCAATATAATATTGAATGTGACATTGAACTACAATCATAATGATCAGTGCAGTTATTTTTGACGACGCTTACGTGACCAAAAATGTGTCAGACACCTGTATTAAGTGCATATGGATTATAACTATAACATCTGGTGGCTTCCAATTCAACATTTAACACAAATTTGGAATCTTTTCAATTTCGAAAGTCATTTCAGAAGGAAAACCGTAGATTGCTCTTGGATGAAAAACCCACCTTACTATGACCCGGCCGGGTATCGAACCTGGAACCTCCCGATTGCTAAGCCTCATTGCTTTAAATGCCACCGCCTTTATCTACTCGGCCACAGCAACGGTACTGTACCTTAGTCTGTGATAATCTAATGTATGTTAGGATTCCTAATTTACTCAGAAACAGACACAATGAAGCAATAATGAGAGACGTCTTTCTATGAAGCAGATCATGATCTGTTTGGGTCTTCATTGAACTACAAATAGACAACAATAACATCTGCCAACCAAACAAGTCACACTTAACTTCAAAGTGCAGGCAACCCTTCATTAAGAATCTGACCTAACAAAATAAACTATGGAATTGCTGTAGCACATCTACTGGCTATCTCTGCATCTAACAGTGTGGGGAATACCATCACACAGAGTTATAAGTCTACTGGCTATCTCTGCTATGTAACAGTGTGGAGACTAACATCCCACAGTTATAAGTCTACTGACTTTCTCTGCATCAAACAGTGAGGACTACCATCCCACAGAGTTATTCTAGTTTCATTCAAGACATCTGACCATCATTGAAAGCCGTAATGTTTAGTTTTGGTAGACATTTCTACCACACTTACTGAGTCCTATAAAAATCAAATTAAGGAATCCATGAAAACAATATTTCTTCACAAATGTTTCTACATCAAATACATGAATTAACCACATTTTCCAGCTTCAACTACAATTGTATTGCATTCATTTGGGAACTTCAACATTATTATCATTTGAGGTTTGCGACTCAGGATGCAACTACACAAATTTATGAATGTTTTGTTAACCGCCATATTTAATATATAGCCACATAAATTTGATAAAATAACCTGGAGCTTATTGTGTTTTTAATTCATTTAGGGGATAAAAATGTTTACTTCATGGGCTTGATAAGACATTAGGATCCTAATGTTTTTGATGGATTTTAGATCTTCCATCAAATGAATGCTAATCAGCTAGTAATAATAATTCCATTGTCATTTAGCCTCTGAAGAAGATCCTGCTAGGATCGAAACGTCAGGCCAACTTACTTTTACACAATAATAATTCCAAACAGTTCAGATACATATTTTGTATTGTTGGCACTTTGTAAAACATTATTATTTATTAGTTATGACACATATATAAATTGCTAATTAGAAAATTTCAAAAATTCTTTGTCTCTTTCTGTTTCAAGTTCGACAAGAATTTTAGAAGAGTCATGCTAATGAAGTCTACTCCTAGTGGAATTTAGTAAAGAAATTGTAAAATAAATGATGGAAAAGAACCAATTTTATGCAGACAGTGCTGTTACAGACAATTGTTAGTCAAGACTCCTAGGTAGGTATGTAGAGTGACTGCTAACTATGAGATGATCTAACCACAGCTGGCATCAACTTCCTGAATAATAATAAAGCTATATATCATCTTGTTGCAATTACACTACACTTGAGCAGATTCTTAAAGAAGCCTAGATTAATTAATTATCGCTTCAGTACCTGCGCCCAATATGCTACACAGTCCTAATAACAATATGTATAACATGGATCAGTTAACTCTACCCTGGCAGGTTTTTAATGTGAGAGAGGTTTAGTAATGGCAGTATACAACCTCCCATCGCATAGCCTATCAGTGTTAAACAATGCTGACATCGCAAAGTCCATGTTTCCTGCTTTACCTAATTGGAACAAATTAATAAATCAGCCAGGAGGTTATTGAAGCAACACTTGACCCACAACTGTCAGCATTGGACACTTACTGTATAGTTAATATTGATCTGAGACTATTCTTTAGTACATCAGAGTTGAATAGAGAACTCTGTGAAAATTAAACAACCAGCACTTCAAGCAGCCTCTCTTAATATTCCCTTTCATCTACCTTTCCTCTCTCGTCCTTCTCCCCCAGTTCATCATTCATTACTACAATAACATATGCAGTATTGATGTGTATAACATGTGTGTCATTGAAACAATATTTCAAGCAGTGTCCCTATAGATAATCCTTTATCCTCTCCATGAAGAAACTTCACTAACTGGGTACCAACACAAATATACATCTGCATATAGTATCAGAAGGGGGCAATGACCTGCAGCCCGGGTCAGATCTGTTATGCATTGTTGTAAGTTAGATATATTGGATAGCATAAAGTATCTGAAGGGAGGGGCAATGACCTGAGCCCAGGTCAGCCATGGTATACATTGTTAGATATTGGAGAGCATAAATTATGTACAGGAGATCTTTAAGAGAGAGTACTGAAGTCAATCCTCCCCTTCACTTCTTCTCCATTCTTTTTTCCTTCAGGTCTCCCTTTATCCCTTTCTCTTCCCTTATCCCCTGTCCTAATGCCCAGTTCAGCATTATTACGGTACTACTATGGTACACTATATTGGTGCAAGGATTAGTTATGCAGAGGGATGCAGAGGATTTGGAACTTTTAATCCTGCCCGAATTCCAGCTGGATTTACTGGATGTTGGAAATTTAAACAATCCAGCCATTTCTTTAGGGTAAAGAAGGGGGTGATGTTTCACATATAGATCTTTCTTTGAAGGGTTAGGAGTAACTATTAAATTACTGTTTATTTTTGACAGAATAAAACACATATGGCAATGCCAATCCAGGCCATATCAACCACCAAGAACTAGCGCACAGTGTCATACATGAAGCCACAACTGTTAAGAATAACAGTTGGAAAGCTATACACAAATATAATGTGGACATACTCAGCCCTTCAAAGTTGACACTAAAATTGTTGTTGGGTCCACTCTAAATCCAGCATTCCTTAAAAGATAATCTGAGGAATTATTTCATTATTTTTGTTTGTTTCTTGTCAATTTTGTAACAACAAGTTTTATTCATTCCATTGAGGGAGTAAGGTGAAATAATTTTTATAACAAGAGCCCAATGAACCATAGTGCCTTGCTTAATATTATTTAAGTGGAATATTAAAGCACTATTGTATGTCATTCCCCAATATCATAATATTTATGCCCACATGTGCCAACTATTAACCAACAACTGTATCCAAGATTGGATATAATCTGAATTGAGGTCCAGAGATGTTGCAATTTAAAAATGTTGGTCCCTCCCAAAGAAATTGGGCTTGATAAAATTTTTGCGCATAAATGGTTCCAAAAATATTTTGCCCAGACAAACGTGGCTCAAAATATATTTGTCCCCAAAGTTGTATGTCTGTGCAGTATGAAATTTAAACTTATCCATCAACAGAATGTGATGAGCAACATAAAACATGTTACAGAGTCATTAATTTGCAGCTAGGCCTATTTTGTCTCAAACAATTTCCAAAGAACATTGGCAAAATTGCCTTTGAATTTGGCTTGGTTTCTGTAACATTAAGGCTCCTGTAGTACTAGGGATATATACTAGCTAGGGGTGCCCGAGTCCTAAGTCTATACAGTACCTCCCTTCAACTTTTAGCCGCTACTTGATCAGCGACTTCGTACACTTTCCAAATTATTTATTATTGTCCTTTAAACTTCAAATTGGTGTGTGCAAAAGTGTCACTGTTAATCCACTACACTGCCTCACTCAAAGTTATCTTTGACGCAATGAATATCTAAGGTTGGCAAAGCATCTATCTTCCACTTGCAACCTTTACAAGTGACAATATGAAAACTCTTTGCCAAAAAATCATGGCAGTGAATGACAGCAAACATTTCTCAAATATGTTTTGTTTATTTTCAAATTATGACTGATGGCATGTACAAAATGCCTCAAGAAATAAGGTATTTGGCCAAATTAAGTGTATTGGTATTCTTTTACACGAACCTTTTTTTCTTCACGTTTTTGTGTAAACAGATCTTAAACAGATCTTTGTCGGCGAAAATGTTTTTACCAAAATGACAGATTATCGTGTATTGATTTGATTTTCTGCAGATCAGCTCTAAAGGGGCTTTGAGTCATTAACATTAGAAATTTTTTTGAATTTCTAGTAAATATCCCAAGCTAATTCCAACTAATTTTGCATTGAGTTATGGCATGCAGCTACTGTAGTCATGCCAAGAATTTTGTAAGTTTAGCCATAATGAGTGCTTAAAAAACTCTACTGGCCATTATCAAGTTCCTAACTTACCACTGGCATTTCCTTGTACACATCACTTACAGATAAGCAACAGTAATACTGGCTATGTTAGGTATGGAGATTAGCATTTGAAAATGCGCCCTTTAAAACCACTGCCATAACAGTTTACCTGTCCCAGGCATTTTAATTGGCTCTAGTAATTGGCTGTTAATTTGAGCTGAGGAAGTGGCTTTTCCATGCCGGTTTCCTTTGCTAGGCTTAGAGAATTGATTACGTAACACACAGGCTAAGTTGTTCCATACTAATAACCTTGATAGGTGCAGAAGTGGCCAGTGGCGAAAAAAAGGACAGGTGCCGTCTTACTAAAGGGCGGATTGTCAAATGTTGTAACCTTTAGACTGATGATTGATACCCAACTAATCATACAATTTTGTTCTTGATGTCTACAGACAAATTCAACAGCCTTTTTTAGCTACTGGCAAATGGAGAAATCGACTGACATTTAGTGTAGTTGAGGGACCTATGTATTACAATGCAGGACCTAAATTATGAAACACTTTTGTCCCAATGTGACATAAGTTTTTCAGAGCTATATTCAAATCATCACAGTCAAAATAACTTCCTTTGTGTTAGATTACATATAACTTACATCTGCTAGACCAGTGTTACTTATTTACATTGTCTAATGATAAAAATGAAAATATGCCCAAAATATTCTTTCAAGACCTGTTTTGTTTCACTCGTTAGATTTGCATTAAAACAAAGGATAGTAATTGAAATCATTTAAGATCATTCAAGTGAATTCTAGATTCATTCTGCTCTTTTTAAATAGATAGTGTTATAATAGTGCACCATTTCTTGTGAATTAGATGCTGTAACTGCCCAGTTTTGTCATAATTTTGTCAAACTATGAAATATGTAGATGTGCATGTTGGTAACATATTCTAGATAAAGAGATTCATTCAACAGTGAGTAAACTGTGCCAGTTCAGATCTTAAATGCGTCATAATTCAAACCAACATATTATTTGGTCCCAACTTACTTTGTGGAATACAATAATTTTGCATGTTCCCTAAATTCACATACAGTGTTTTATATATGTGGCTGCACACTGATAGGCAATAGTTGCCATGTTCTTAAGTCAAATTGTAACCACTGTTTCAATTGCAACTTTAATGTATGGAAATGGCCAAAATTGCCACAGTGAAACAAGGGAACATCAATTTTGTATTTTTTAAAACATTTTAGTAAATTATTCCTTTGTTCAGCAGAATTATGGAGTAAACCTCAATGCATGCACAATTTACGAGAAATTATTCCTTGCTTTGAGCAGTTTGACTCCTGACCTTCACAAGTATCATGGGGAAATTTGGTCAAACCCCAGATGAAATCACATAGCTGAAGGATAGAACTAACCCACGTAGAAAAATCAGCAAGATCTTCATTAGTACTGCTACCCTTTGAAGAACATTGTTGCCTTTCTTTAGGCCTACTAAATATTCCGAAAAAAACTGTAAACCATCATACAGTAAATAGCCAAAATTCCGAGGCCTTGTAGTGAGAGACTACTCAGCCACTACAAATTACAAGATCCTGACCCCAATATCCCATCAAATTAGTTCGGTGACAATTTTACATATGCGACTAGTACTAGGAAATTATCCCGTGAAGAATGCTACTGTTTCGCGGAACTTAGCCATGTTGATAATCTAGGTACCTACTTAGTCCTATGAAGGCCTGCTCTGAGCAGGCATGTTTGTAATTGTCATGTTGTGACGTGTGCTATAACAGTACTATCAATTCTTGCGCCTGTACTGTGGCTTTTAACATCAAGTCAATTCGGTTCTGCTCTTCCAACTTGTTTTAGCTTTCTTCTTCTTCTTTTTTTAATAAAGGAAGGCAATTTATACTTACACATCAAGTCCCTCTCGTGGCCGGTAGTATGTGACTATGGCAGCACATATTTTGGTGAGAGATGAGAAAACAGCCTCCGACATAAACAACAGCTGTTGGATCACCATATAATTTTAATACGACCATAATACGCCGATATGTTGGTCGCATTGATTGTATCAAATAAACAATGTTTCATACACGTACATACATAGTACAATAGTTATCAGCTAGCTATAGATGCTCTCTGTCGCGAATGAAAAGGAGGGCGTTCGCCTTTTCTATCGACGTTCACATATGTGCGTTTCAGACCCAACAGTTTCCGGATTACCAAACCCTTACACAAATTAAGATTATGTGTAAAAGTAATGGGTCTGACATTTCGATCCTAGCAGGATCTTTTTCAGAGGCTGAATAAATAAGATTATAAATAAGATTATAATTGATAAAAGACACCCATCCTATTTAAGACACAGACTTTCACCGAGAGTAGTTTTTACTTATTTTCGAAGTGAATTAGCTAGACGGACCACGGGCGCAGATCCTGGTGGGGACAGCGGGACGCGTCCCCTCCAACTTTTTCAGTTGTGCATGGGGACATGATATACCGTGTCCCCACCAATTTGTCTTGACCAAACGCTGCATTGCAAATTCCCCTGTATTTAACTTTGGCGCAGTTTGATCCAGCATTGTGCAAATGACATGCAGCAGTTCTCACTTTATTACATTTATCCACAGTTGTTAAATTTTGGAAGGAAATCGCATTTGCGGCAGTCTATAATTGTTTTCTGGGAGAGGACCCAGACCCATCGTATACAAAAGTATACTTGGATTATTTGTCTCCTGATTTTTTTTCTGCAGACGCCCATGTGTTCCCCCAACTTAAATTTCTAAGCCATGAGATCTCAAATTTAAGGAGGTTTTGGAGCATTATTGGGTCTGGGAAGTGTTATTTCCGGCGTTCTGGGAGGTATAATTGCCAAAAAAAATCTTGTACGCTACGCGCGAACCAATGGTCACGCTCCGCTTAGATAGTATTAGAGAACAGATACGCGTCCCCACCATTATCCAAGACTGATCTGCGCCCATGAGAGGGACCGCATCCGTAATGAAATTGGGTATATATACAAAATTTCACGAACTGCGAACAATTTTGGGGATGTAGTTGCTACGCGCCTGAACCCAAGCAAATGTCCCCCCCCCCCCAATATTTGAAACAAATCGCCGCCCCTGATAGGGACCACAGCCGCGCGCACTTATGTTTTCGTTCGTCCAAAGTTGTACTATTTAATTTAATTTTCTTCCTTCTTTGCCTTTTCTTATTATCGGTTTTAACTTCAGTAAATGTGTTAGAAACTCAACTCAAACTCAAGTAACTGTGCGACGTATACGACGATTGGAACTGTAGGGCCCCAACTTATGAAGTTATCCTAGCAGACAATTATTGGCCCAATAAGCCTGTGTGTACTAGAAACGAACGATGACGATGATAACACAATAAATCGAGGACAGAATATATTATAGAACGCGCAACAGCCGACAAGATCAAATATGCCAGCATGGAGACGAGCTGAAATAGAAACATATACACCGATGCAAACTCACACGAAACTGACCAACATGGCTACTGCCTAACCTATTCAACTAAACCATGCATACAGCAGAGAACTAGCTTCTGGTTACAACGATTGCTGTTAACTGCTGCCAACTTAAATACAATGTAGCAATAGGCAGCAGAGATGGGAAACAATAATAAATTTCCATAGGAATTCAAGTAAAATTCCTGAGATAGTAAATGTAGATTGTCTGGCGACTATAATGAATGTAAACGCTGGTCACTACAAGCGAGCCATAATTGGTTACATTCAATGAATAACCATCGTCATGATCATACTGTTACAGTTTCGATGTAATGGGGGTTGGGGTAGGAAGCTTCCAAAAAGTGGGGGGAGGGGGCACAACTTCAGAGGGGTACTTTCTCATTCTACAACCACCACTCGTTATGCTATAAACCGATACACACCGTACATATCACATAAATATATATGATGTATTAGTATCCTATCAATACTATTTATTGAGATTGTTTATTATCATGTAACCGTGCTACAAAAAAGATATGGGATACCATTTTAAGAATAGCACGTACATGACTAAAAATAAATAATTAAAATAAAATATTAAAATTAACAAAGGCTTAAGATTTCCAAAAGACAGTTCTTCATCAAAGGGGCACATTTTATTTGACAGTAGGGCACATTTGCTATTTTGGAAAAAAAGTGGAGGCCGAGACCCTCCCCCAGTGCCCCCCGGCTCCTAAGGATGGCTCTCATAACAGGGATCTTGGGGCCCCTGGATGCTACAGCATTGTCAGATTTGTTATCTCATAGCTGTTTTCAAGCACAGATGTATGTTGAGTAAGAAGAGTTATTGTGAAATTTTTATGGTTAATTTTGGGTAGGAAGGGGAGGAAGGGTGAACACCCACCCCCCCCCCTCCCTGGGATCCTCTAATCCTGCATATATGATCCTTATGGAATCCTCTTAAATTAAAACCAAAAGGAAATATGATCACAGAAAACAAGAAAAAGAAGGTGAACCAAAAAACACAAGTTTTCATTCTATATCTTGTCTTTTATTGTGGCTAACAATTGTTATTGTGTGTAAACCACTATTCTCTGATAATATACACTGTACATCTAATGAAAGGAGAGTTATATACATAAGAGCACAAGATGCTTGTGTTTTCTGTTGAAAATATGAAAATGATTCTCCTCTATGTCTAACACCATGTTACTTCACAGTTTTAGTCAAATATACCCAAAATTCTCCAAATTAACAATCTTCAACAAGCACAAGAAGAAACAGAATAAAGATGAATAAAATAAGAGTTGGTTCAATTTGATGAGGAATATGTTTGCTTAAAAGTTTCAAGAGAATTGACATGAACTGACTTTTTCTGATGGTGTCATCTGAGAAAATTTATAAGGAGTATGTTAAATTAAAATAGGGAAACAAACAAACTTATTAATAGCAAGAAGTCAAAAAAAAAAAATGTAGATAATATAATTATTCAAGTTTCACCAGTGAGTATAATGGCTTTGCTACATTATGACCATTTGATTAAGTGTAGTTAAAGTACATAGTGCTAGTCCTTGCTTCTTGATATAGAAAACATTTAACAAACACCATTTTGGAAAAATTCTGGCAAGATATACTACCATCAAAACTAATCTGCATGATACTTCTGAAACAGTACTTGTTCATAACAGTTCTTGTATTAAAATTTGGGCCCAAAGAATGTGTCCCAAAATGCATTTGAGGTGAAAATCAAAGAAACAAATTTTTGGCCCAGCTGGCCAACATATACCAGGAATTAACCAATAACTGTATACCAAGTTTGGCTACAATCCAACTTAAACAGTTACAGAGTAATTGCAATGTAAAGAAAATGTGGGCCCAAATGGTCCCAAATATATTTGGCACCACAAATTCGAGCTCAAAAAATGTGTCCCAAAATGCAAATGAGGTGGAAACTAGAGCAGCAATATTGCAGTGGCTCAATCCATCATCTGTGAAATGAAAACCACTTCAGTGGAGGGATGCGATAATTCTATGTACAGTGTTGTATATATGCACTGTTTAATTAGAATTTTATGTTTGATCCCATAACCTCATTACTATTCATAAGGTCCATGCAAAAAACCATTGGGCATACCTCACTATAATACATGTACATAGCAAGTATGACAAATATCCATCACTCACTCTGTTGTTGAGTTATCACGGACCCAAGCAAGTATCACAGACACACCCACACACCAACCTGACAAGATAGGTTCCTTTGCTTCCAGCAAGGAACCAAAACAGGATTTTAATCATCAACAATCACCCCTTTCTTCTATGTTGACAGATTTCTTTAAAATATTTCAGCAGATATCTTTATTCTCTGTATAGATTTCTACTCATTTGTTTAATCAGTTCCAAAAATTCTACAATCATTTCAAACTACTGTTGATGAATATCCCTTTATTTTTTTTTACAGCAAAAGGTGGTTCCATTTCAAGATTGAAAGATCAAGGTAGGAGTGAATGCGTTCTTAAAATTGTCATAACGAGAACACCAACAAAAACAATGTAAATAAAACTTGAAAGAGCAGCGTAGCTACCCAAGCCTTCGTTGAGATCAAATTTCTATTTGGTACAAACAGTCCACATTCGCCTGTTTAAACACCAAATATCATGCGAGTTCATCATTTCTCAGTGTTTTGGGAAACATACCAGTCTTTGAGTTGCACTGTTATAGAATTGTCTGCCATCCTAGCTCAAATGAGAACAACCCCGTGCTTAGAATAATTACAAGCTTTGGTATAAGCTCAGTAAAAGTCTAGAAAGAGCATTATTTGGAAGTGCATAGATCTCCTTTCTAATGTCATTGTTTCATATCCTCTTTTACCTGAACAGATTACTTTGTTCGTTAAGGAAAATTTCACTTGATATTTGTCTCTATGACTTCCAAAAAATTTACCAAGTTAATGGTTTAATAAAGTAAGTAGTTTTTGAATTAAGTCAACAATGTTGCTAAACAATACATTAAGAGAGCACACTTTATGATGAATGACAGGACAAAAGGTAAATGAGAATGAATAACGAATAGGTTCTGTACAAATTAAGAGAGAGATAATTAAAACTAATTAAAAGAAGCTGATTAACAACAACATGTCTATGACAGTAATGGAATCAAATGATACATCACACAAGTTCAAAGCAAGGTGAAAAAAATGATATGAAATTGATTTATAAAACAATCAAAATAAAATAATGAGTAAATTAATGATTAAATAAATATTAAAAAAAACAAACTTCTAAAGTTTGGTCATATTATGCAAGTAATCAACTTTGTCAAAAAAAATTTATATCTACAAACTTAACTCTTTTCTGTAACAAAAATATATCTTGGTCATAGACAAACTTGTCATGATTATGGTATTTGCTTTGTAATTATGAAAAGCTGGTCTCATTCTATTTAGGTTCAAGAGTGGTCATGTTACCAAAGATTGGTTGTAAGCTTTTAGTTTATATCAAAGATCATTACTAATGTGAAGATCACTAACATAGCAGCATATAGTTTCATTCCAAAAATCCATATTCTTGAATGAATTCTTGGCGGCTTAATAACATTCATGTTTTTGTCAACTCTGATAACTAATTTATGCATGACTGTAGCTGTTCAAGAAATTCTTTGACAGCTATGTTTTACCGTGAAGTACCAAAATATGACATTACACTCGAGTCACTCCCTGTGAACTTTTCTGAGACATTAGTAATACTGATGGTCATAAATAAGACAATATTTAACAGAGACAGTAGTTACTGATGGTCATAAGTAAGACCATATTTATCCGTACAGATCTCCAGTACAATATTAAAGGATGGTTTATATGACCCCTTAGATTCTCATTCACTGAAGGGAAACAGTATTGTCTCACATAATTAAGATTGGTCATGTTTACCACACTTTTCTTGTATATTTTTATTCCCTGCTGATATTATTTTCTTGCTTAAGAGTTTTTTCTCTGTTGTTGTTGTTGTATTGATTATCATCTTCAGTGTCTCCAACAGTTTGGTCAAATGCAGCTTTAACGACCTCTGTAACCAAGGTTTTACTACAAGGTTACCAAAGTTACCACAATTTTCAATAAATCGCTCATTGGGACTTCCACAGATTTGCGACCAACTAGTTCTCTTCAAGGTCTGTTGAACGCTATCTAGTAAGATACATGGCTTGAGCATGTAACACAGTTACAACCCAAAATGCAACCTTAAGAGCACACAAATATCACATACTACTATTACATAACACCTGCAGGCTGCAGTGATAAGCCGTTAAACAGAACCATCGGTTTGTTGTACTTTATTTTTTAGTTCCCAGTCCGATCAGCGCTGTCAGTATTTTCTTCCTCGGAGTATCTTCTTCATTCTTTAGAAGAGGTGTTGTATAGGACCGCCTCATTTGATATTCTCCTAATAAGAAATAAAAAATAGAAGAACAGTAATATTTTAACTCAACTAGATATTACATTTCCTTACAAAATGTCCTCAATCATTCATACAATATCTTCGAATGACAGTTCTTTTAAGAAAAATCAAAGACATTGAACCAGAAAGCCAATTGGATTTGTGAATCCTTGAAAGATAATTTGCTCAAACTAACACATATCTGATATATGTAGAGCAAGTGAGCTAAATTTGTACAAGAGCAAAGTGAGAACCAGAAAAGATTAGAGATGTCAATCTCTTATTTGTAGCACTTACTTCTAGGGCATCAACCAATAAATTCAACAGTAAGGACTTTTACAGTATATAGTTTTTATTCCAAAATGTTTTGATATCCACAAAGAAGTCTTCCTATGTGAAATATAGACACACATAGATATTGTTCATATGAACAAATTAACATTTTCTTTTACCAATTTTGAGCTAGGAAATCAGCTGTCACCAACCATCCCTATAATAATTGTTATTAATAAATGAGGGTTACATGGCATTGCTTATTCAATGTGAAATATTTCACAACTTTTGCAAACACTAAAAGTCAGCTGATATAAATCACAGAGAATGATGGCCAATTTTGAGACCATTGAGATAACCCATTGACTCCTTAAAGCTGGGAGTGCAAAAACTGATAAGGGCCACTTGAGTGTGTTTAAATCACCCAACACAAGAGTATCTTAGATGCAGATTTCATTTCCTGGATGACTTCATGTATTGTTGAAGACCTATTGAATATTGAGCTCCTTCACAAAACAAAACTGAACTGATGTTGACTATGTTCACCCCAAAAAAATATCATCAGAGAACTCACAGATTAATTAAAGTTATCATGTTTACAAGTATTTCAGACTTTTGACACCTGTTGACCTCACATGACCCTTGACATCTACCAATTTAATAGGCTTTTTGTGCTTGCCAAGCTGAATCAAAATACCACATATGTTCAACAAGAAGTTCAACAAAGATGTACTTTTTGAGTTATCGTGTTTACAAAATTTTTCAGACTTTGACCTCTATTGACATCAAATGCCCTTTGACCTTCATAGAGAAGAATAGGGCTCTGAGTTGTGCTCAATAAGACAGATCCATATACCAAGTTTGAAGTTAATCCACACAAACTTTTTGAGTTACCATGTTTACAAGTTTGTGTCATCGCGCCATCACCATCGCATAGATTCCTTTGCCTCCGGCAAGGAATCAAAGAGTATGAATGTGATGTCTTTAAAGGCATCCAATAATCCAAATAGTAATGGCACTATGAAATTGACAATGATTGACAAAACAAACCTAGTCATGCAGGATATCCAACATTTACCAAATGTTAATATTGTTACACCTTAGAGGAAATACAACTGTGAACACAGTTGATATTTATCATTTATTTATTGATTCCATCATATAAATATAAAATTTATAAAGAGGAGTCATAAAGTATGTCAGCAGGAAGAATAACTAATATAAAGGGAGGGGGGGGGGAGAAAGAAGATAATGATAGTTTGTTACTTGGGTGATGAAGATTGCAATCAGACACTGGGTCATACAGGGCAAAAGGAGTTTACTACTACTGCCAACTATTACTGGACACTTTACATAGTGGGAAAGTTTCCGATATGATAATGTGATGTCAAAACTCTAACAGTCACTGCATGGAGCTGTCACAATAATGAAGAGAACAAACATAACACTTTGAATTAAATATCTGTATTTGCTTACCTGTTTTCTCAAAATGGGTGACTACTTTCCTCTCTTCCTCCAGAGCCTTCATCCAACCATCCCGGTCATTTTTGGTCCTTGACACAAACGTCAGGGAGAGACTGTCATCTTTGAGATGGGAAAGCTTCCATGAAAATGCTGGCGTATCTGTTGCAGCAAGAGACACACACAAGGAGAGTAAAAGTTAATTTGTATAAATTTGTATAATTTATATAAATTTGTATAATTTTGTATAATTTGTATAATTTGTATAATTTGTATAAATTTTTACACATTCTCTTACACAGGCTCTCTAGTGGATAAGCAGTTTGCTAACACTTTTATTTTATTTTGTATAAATTTCAAGAGGTTTTATTGTGGTAGATGCTGACTGTCTCAGCACCATTCATCCATATCTCATCTCATCAACACCACATCTCATAGCATATTGTATTACACAGATATTACTTTTTTAAATTTGTTGATATTTTGTTAATGTATCTGGCAACACCTGAGTGAATGATGGCACCAGGGCAATTGAACTATGGAATATTGTGTATAACTTTAAATTTCAATCATTTAAAAAATAAAAATACATATAAAATAGTACTTGTAATAAAGAGTTGCATTTTGATGAAATTCTGAGTACAGAGAAAAGTTTGACATTGCTGACACATGTTGGTTCACTCAATTAAGTTTCTCAATTAATTTCTTCTGTTAGCCTCATGCAATCATTATTCTTATTCCTAAATGTAGAACATCACTTACGTTTTCTAATTGCTTAACGTTAATAACTCATGTTCTATGAGAGGTTGTCAAAACTAAAATTATATAACCCATCACCCCCATTCTGTTGCAGCCAGCATATTTGATCATCACTAAACCCATTTCCTCTCATCTTTGGACCCATCAAGACTCACAGTTATCATTAAGTTGCACCTGGTTGAATTCATTAGTAAAAATTACACAAATACTCATTCAATGCTGACAAAATTAACTCAGTTCTTCTCATCCAAACAGTGCCATTTATAGCATAACACAATTTGTTAAATGACAAAAGGTTTCATAGTACCACAATTTAAAATTTGTATTTATTGCAATGAAAAGAAGATAGACTGAAATAATTGTAGAGAGTATTCCACTCTCTCATCAATCAGTTTGTATAAATAGACAATATTATTTGTGTTTTAAGCTTTTCTTTCTTTCCACATCATATTATCATGATTATCATTTGTGTTTTATCTCCACTAATGTGGCTTTTGCCCCAAATTTACCAAATTATTGTAGTGCTGATAATTAGACTGCAATTAACCAAATTATAATAATCTACTAACATTTGTTGATTTCCCCAATTGAAAATTAGGTGGCGAGAAGTTAATGATTCTATTCAATTCTCAAAGGAAATGTTTCTTAGATACCCTCTGTATTAATATTTATCATATGCAAATTAGTGTTGCTGTTTATTTCACTAAATGGTAAAACACCCATTTTTCAGAACCGTTTACAGTTTAAACAGTCCTATCTAACAGGTTCCGTTAGTCGTGTACATTCTTTCAGATTGGTAGCCTAACTACACAGTGTACATATAAATTTAATCACAAAGTGTATGTAGCTTAATGTTAGTAGTAGTAGTAGTAAGTTGAGTCTCGTCTAACCCTTCTTTCATAGCACAAATTCACTGCAAAAGTGAGCGGTAAGATCTTTCACAAGACTGAGAATTTCCACTTCGTAATGTATGCAAAGCTTGTATTTTACAATCAAGTTTACAAACTTTTGCCTGTATCGCAACAAATATTTCAAACACAAATGTGTAGAATTACATTACAAAAGATGTTGTTCTCCACAAATTGCTAGAAATGCTAGGTTACAGGACTGACTGGCCATTAAGGGAAAACAC
Source organism: Apostichopus californicus (assembly GCA_020650975.1). Taxonomy (NCBI): domain Eukaryota; kingdom Metazoa; phylum Echinodermata; class Holothuroidea; order Aspidochirotida; family Stichopodidae; genus Apostichopus; species Apostichopus californicus. The sequence continues at coordinate 1,186 of JAIPMN010013832.1, read as the reverse complement.
AATTTCTGTAAACGTTTAACGATACGTTTCGTTCAGTTAACAGTTTAACTTAAATGGCGGCAACACTAATGCAAATCAGAAATATTAAACAATTTGGGGTCTTTCATTTGACTAGTCAACTAATAAAGTGTATTCTTGTGACATTTTTGCCTAGGGTCTAATGTCACTTTATCAAACTATACACTAAAACCTGCTATTAAGATGTTCCTTGACTCTCAAATCTACCTATGGTTTCATTCTGCAGCATAAAGGCCAAGCATAAGATTACTAAGGCTCATAATTTTATTTTCAAACCTTTGGACTCGTCAAGACTTAGAGCTTCATATTCCTCCATGTTGAGTCTTCCTTTGAATACAAATCCATTCCTTTTCAGTAAATCCTGGAAAAATGAGTAACAGAAGACAAGGAAATGTTAGATAAATAGGGACATTACAAAGGTGTGTATAAAAAGACACCCAACAAATCATATTAGAACACATACAGGTTTATAAGAAATATTCACTTCCGTTAAGTTTATATGTTATGTATAAACAGCACTGATGTATCATTGGCATGTTAAATACATAGAAATAATCCATGCTTGGTGTCAGGTTAACCCAGGCAAAGTCCGAGCATTTGCTTACACACAAAATTATGCCCTGAAGTATCCATAGGCAATACTCTCATATATCAACATAGTACATGCTCTCAATACAAATACATCAATGGTGCAATGCTTTTTAGTAGTAATGCTCCGAAATATCAAATGTAGTAATGCTCTCAATGCAATGGAGCAGCCATCATGCAATGCTCTCAAATAGCATTACTTCAATGCTCTAAAGCAGTAATGTTCCCAGATATCAATTTAGTAATGCTTTCAATATAATAAAGTATCCATCATGCAATGCTCTCAAGTAGCATTGCTTTAATGTTCTAAACACATCAATGGTGCAATGCTTTTAAGTAGTAATGCTCTCAAGTATCAATGCTCCCATTCAAGGTAGTCTTCTGCTATATGTATCAATAATGTTTAGTTTACATGACAGGAAAGCTCTCTAGTATCAGTGAAAGAAATGCTTTCAAGTTTGATAACATCGATGATCTCAATGTATCAATATTTCTGGTGGTTTTCTGAGACTTACCTTTTTACAGATGATGAGTTGGTGGTCAAAGAGAAAGAGTCTTCTGAGAACAAACTTTCTCCTGT
>JAIPMN010013830.1:0-14544 GCA_020650975.1 Apostichopus californicus | reverse complement strand
AAATATTTCACAGACTGATTTATACAGGGGCTGAACCTATATGCTAGAGCCAGAGGATAATGAAGGATATGTGAAGGGGCGACCCTGGGCCCCAGAAGAAAAGAAGAGATTTCAAATGATTCATTCTGAGGCACAGAAGTCTGTAAATTACCTCTAAAACTAGCTCTGAAGGCAAGGTTGTGCTATACTCTTGATATTTCTGAGTGCAAATAGTCACCAGGGTAAACCATTGGGGTGGGGCGGGGGATATGAACTCTTTGCGCATGTCACTGCTTCAGTTCTCCTTCTTTCTTAGTCCCCCATTCCTGTTTCCGTGAAGTCAACGAAGTCAACATTATGTTATGCAAAGTATAACAATTCCGTCCATACCTTGCACATGTCTGAGTACACTTCACCATCATCGTGATTCACCTAAAGTGATTAACGATACACAAGACCTGTTCCATGATTCCTACAGAACATATACCGTACTGCAGTATTGGAACGTCTAGACTTCAATGAACAATCAGCATGATGTAATTATATGGATTGTTGGATATCGAAAATCCATGATCAGGAAAAAATGTCTGGATAATACAGTTGTACCAATATTATATCATGACGTCATGCACCGTTGGACAACGACCTGCCATGCATACCATTAGGTAATGCCTATAGTTTGATGAAACCTTTTCGTGGGTATTCTACACCTATAAGCATTATAAAGTTCACATAAATATGTCACTGGATTACTATAAATATGTCACCTCTTGTTTCATCATAAGGTCCAATCGTAGCTGGAGTGATTGGAGTGAAAATGCCCCGATTCTGTCTATTCGGAGACACTGTTAACATAGCATCACGAATGGAGTCTTCTTCAACAGGTAAAGAGTTGTAGGTTTGATAACAGTGATAGTAAATGAAGAAAATACGTAGAGTACAATATGAACGGAGAAGGAAGTATTGAAGAGATTTATTGTTTAAAGGACTGCACGGTGTAAATCCAGGGCCAGGTTTAGCGTGCGGAGGGCCTAATGCCAGTAGGAAAGAAGGGCCTAAGTTTATGCAACTTAAAATCATTGTCCGTAATAGTACATATATTTATCACACAAACCATCGATGTAACCTAAAATGGCATGTAATTATCTCTGGTAAACATCTTAATCAGAGTTCATTGTCTCATAAGTTCCAAACATTGTTTCCATGGTTACTTGATTATATCTATATCATATACCAAAATGTACAGAAACACTCACTTCTTTTTATGTCCGTTGTCGGTATACCTGATCCCGTACAAGTGTTATCCAATTGTATAAGAATAGTCTCTTTGGAAGATATTACTCAGAATTTCAATATATTTGGGAATTTCCGACTCGGGATGATTATAAAAAAGAAAGAAAGAAATGATACTGTACAACAGAAATAAAAAAAAATAATAAAAATATATTAAGCCACATTTGATCATACCAAGAAACACTCACAATCCCATGTTCGAAACTATCTAAGCGGAGCGCCACCACAGGTTGGCGCGTAGCGTACAGACATTTTTTGAGTAAAGATACTCCCTAGATCGCCGGATAAGACCCTGGCTAATTTGCAGATAAACGAAGAATAAATAGGTGTCATCGCGAAATTACACCAACAAAATGTGACATTTGTCAATAGGTAGATGAGAGCGCAATAAAAAGTCAATAATCGCGAATAAGTAAAAAGTGGTAAAGAGCTGAAAAGGGCGCCAGCAGTCCATTTGAGTCCGTCAGGGGGGGGGGGGGCATCCGCCCCCTGACTGTATGGACGCTCCGCCACTGATGTATACGAATACGAACATTGCATGCCTAAAACATGTGAGGGCCTAAGGCTATAGCATTATTAGCCTTCGGGTTACTAATCCGGCCCTGGCAAGTGAGGTAGCATAGTGCCACACTGGGGGAAGCACTGAGGTGAGCGGCCCTGTTGTTAGAGCGTTACTGTAGGTAATGCAATTTATCAGTAGAGCTGCACAAGGTAGAGCGATACTGCGATAAATACCGTGATTCGGCACATTAGGCTATAAGTGATGCGGTGTATGATACGTTAGGGGGCAATGTCGGTAATATGGCTCTTGAAATATGGAAGTTGAATCTTTTATTCATTATCATGTCACCGTCATTTAACCGATAAATAAATCTGATTTTCCTTTATGAGACCTTCATATTATTCCTTTCACCTGCAGCGTTACGAATACAGGTCAGTCAGGAGACACGGAATATTCTATTAACCATCGGCGGATTCCATTTACAGAGTAGGGGTGAAATTACAATCAAGGTAAAAATATATAGTGTGATTTGTATTCTTATTTCCTCTGAAAACGTCAAGGAATTTATGAATTCCGATTTTTAAGGATTGTGCACAAGTCAGTTGGAGGATTTTATGTTATTGGCATATTTAATGTTATAGGTAGCCACGGCTTGCAATAATGAGGTTTTTACGTAATTGTTATTGTAACTGATATTGCATTGAATTTAGCAACGTTTTAATTAATCTTCATTGTGCGTTTGATTTTAACTTTCCATCATTCTGCCCAAGCTATGGTTTGTACACATATAGACTTTAAGTGATAATCTAAAACGGATGTAAAATAAAACAATTCTTTTATTTACTTTCGTTATTGTTTTATACAGGGACATTCATCTCCTCATTGTACCTACTGGCTATCTGGTAAATCGGATACAAGCTTCGATTTACCGGACATTACGTTAGCTGCTCCAATGGAAGAACACGAATTTAAATAACCAACCGATACAAAATACGAAAAAGAGGAATAAGACGCCATTACTAACATTACTGTCAACAAATCAATGTGTTAGATGTGTCTATAGAAACAGAAAATAGGGGCAAACATTTGACATGAATTCGACTGGTCTGTAAGTTGACAGTGAAGTCCCGGATGTATGAAACATGTTCAGTAATCATTCAACATTGGCCATGCAATGGAAACTGTCTTACGGGAAGAAAAGAATTTCTACAACATTTGTATAATAAGATACCACTTTTAAACCAACTGTTGCATTGATAAATGTTTTTTCGATATTTTGTATTAAAATGTGATAAGAACATTGTTTATTAGCCTTACTAGTCAAGTTTCATTTCAAGTGATGAAATATAAATCGGATTGTAATTTTTAATTTGTATGTGATTAAAACTACTGTCATGGCAACGAAAATTTGGAGAATCGAATCAACTTTATTTTTTTGAGTAATACTCGGGAAGTTTGGTAAGTTGTCGACAAAACTACAGCAAACTGCTTAAAGCTGACGTCATAAAAGTTTAGAGTTTAGACAGTATATTATCGTCGATGCACACTCACATAATTATCAAATCAACGACTTTGCCAGATACATAGCTAGAAATTATGATGTAACTTTCGAGTAAATTCAAATAAATTTCAAGGAAATTGACCTCAAGGATCTTCATTAGTACGGTATGTCGTCCAAATTGGAACATTTTGAAGTGAATAGCAACAACTCTTCAAAATCTAGGAATAATTTGGAGCGTCAAACCTACCAGTATATGAAGTGAGTCGGACACATTTTGTTATCATTTTCCAGCTTTGGGATCATAAACTTTGGCGGCAATAAACTTTTACTTGTATATTGGCTAAACAGTATATATGGGTTACAATTTTGATATGGTTTCAAGAAATCACTTTTTTATGTAATTGTGTGTGGAAATGCAAGGGTTCGCAAAACGTGCAATATTAAATATTTCATCTTTTTATCTCGATGCTGGTACATTATCATGAGGTGAATCAATTAAGGACATTTAAACTTTGAAATTTAATTTAAATTTCAGCTGCTATGAATTTTGTTGTACATATTGTGGATCAAATGTTTTAATTCTTAAAAGTTTATAGAAGTTAATTGTCAAAATGTTTTGTTTTAGTTACTGTTAGCAGGTCGGAACTAATGATCACTCTCAGGGGTAAGGTATATTCATCGAACACGTCTGTATAATATAATGAAATGACTTTTTAAATTGTAAAGATTCCAAATTTGAGTTAAAATGTTAAATTCGGAAGCCACCCGACGTGTACGTTGTAATCCATAAGCCCTTGCGGGGTTCTCTCACATTTGCGTTCCCTTAAGCGTCGTAAAACTAACTGCTAATTATTATTATAGTATTTGTAGTATTATTATTAATATTCAACCCCGTGACCTCCGTTATAGGATGTATGTCATATGTAAATATGAATTGTAAAATATATATTACTCAGTTGTATAGACAGAAACAGATTGATTTACATTTATCTTTTCTCTTGTACACATAATAATCTTTAACGTTCCATTTTGGATCCAGTTTATCCATTGATTAATATGAGAAAATTAAACTTAGGTCATTTTAAATTTTTTAAATTTAAGATTTGCTTTTCTATTCATATGTTGACTTGTAATTTTCATTGTTGATTTCTGTGATAAGACATGTAAATACAAGAAATAAAAAGATTTTCCCAAGACACATTTTTGGTAAACTTTTATTTATTTAGATGATGAACAGTGAACTATGAAGGTTGTGACATACTTTTATCTTGATGGGTGACGCCATGCTTAACGAGTTTTAGATTTTAAGGCGATTCAACCTCTTCTAACCACTATTTAGTCACTCTCTAGAAACTCTATTTTTATCGTTCCTCTTGCCGGCAAATCATCCACGTGAATGTAAACTTTCATCATTGCTGCTGTGTCTTCCCCTTTAAAGATCACTGTAGGCGCAACATAATCCATATATCAGATCCACAACATTGCTATAAGTCTATAGGTTGTAAGTTTATGTAACTAACACTTTTATTTTATGAGAACTGACTCTTCAAACATCAGTGGATTATCAAGCAAAGTGGCTGGACAAACTAGTTTAAGCGGTCAAACCATCAACTCCTCAGAAGCAATAAGAAACATAGAAAAACGAGACTCTTATGGCCTCAAATATTACATGTTTGTAATGATTTGCAGTTCGTGAAAGGTAAAAAATGTTAGATGTCAGGTATGTTATCGTGTTTCTATCTATGATCAAATGAAATCCAAAGAAACAGTGGTTTGATATCAACAACAAGACTAAACTGAGGGAGCTGACGTCATCGTTGAGTAAACTTAAAGGAGAATTCCAGACTTTTAACTTGTTTTAACTGAATATCCACAAATCCGTAATAGCGCATACTTCATGCACTCAATTATATTTGGGGATATTTAAATGTCAGTAGTGAGTTTCCAACGATACCTTCCAACCTATATGTATCCTTCCAACCTATATCATGTATATATTCTTTCTCGTTTCTTTGCATTGGTCATTATTTTTCTCCTTCAGCATTCAGTTTTTGCTGTCGATCACTGGATGAAAATACGATCCATTGAAATCACAGAGGTAACTTAGTTCTAACCTACTTAACTTTATCCGGATGGTGACATGGTGTGTTCCATTTAAAACCACAACACGGTGCAGGGTATAAATCTTGCTTGCGTCACTATGTTGACCTCTCGACACAGTTCGTGACAAATACACTAGACATGCCGCCTTCGTTTGTTTTTATCTTACCAGGGTTTTAGTATTCTTTGGTGGGAGCAGAAAAATAAAGAACATGGCTTCCTACAGAGGCAGGAAGCTTCTTATCCTGTATCAGTTGGTATCTGAAAGTCAAATTACGAGCAAATTATAAGTAATCGAATACCTTTCAGTTGCAGTAGTGAGACCGTAACTAGCGACTCATTGCGATGTACACTCACACACTCACACACACATGCACACACACATAACATCACTATATTACCACAAATATCTTCAAATTTAACATCCCGTGTAGACGAAATTGTTGAAATGAGTCGTAATTATACACGGGAATTGCAAACGCATAGAGGCGCGTGGGTGGTAAACTACAACTCAATTGATAAAATAGTCTTTTCTGTTAGAATATAATATGATATGATATATATTACCCAACAGACTTTCTCGGTATACGTTCCTCTATCCGATGCAATAAGATATGCCAATTTCATAACATAACTGCGTTGTTAATTCCCAAGAAAGTGCCTCCATGTGAGACTTCCATTTTCAATTGATTTACCTAAATTTAGAAACCAGTGTTTTGCACGTAGGAATGTGATATAGTCTGCAAGGAATGACCGAGGAACATAACTACATCCGTCCGTTCGTCCATCTAATCCTACGTCATTTCGAACAGTGCTGTTAAATCCAGTCAGTGAAATTTGAAGATCGTTATGGAAACGGTTTAAAGGCCCTTAGCATGTTAAACTGAAAATTTGTTGTAACTTCACAATTTTGTATAGTACATGAACATCGCTACATTAAACAATACATTATAAATAGTTTAGATAAACACTACAAACCCGCAAAACATTTGATAACTCTCCCTTTAAGCTGAAGCTCACATGCGCTGCTCCTTCTCAGTGCATTAACACACAAGTCTGAAGCAAGGGCGTATGCACTTATCTTGCAAATTGTTTCTCAACTTTTTTCCTTCTTTGATATCTCTTAGACTAAGATATGAAATGTTGGCTGTTCTTGTTTATGCTTCAAGCTATATTGTTTTCTTGTCTTGTGTTTTAAACATCACACGATAGGCAACATGTGTAGTGAAGAGAAGTCACCCTTCTTGTTGGGCGAAGGGAATAGAACTTACTCAATTAAAGCTACTGCCAAAGAGGAGCTAGCACGGCGTAGCGATTACGTAATAGTTTGTATTAACACATTCCTAAGGTACACAATCAATTAAACATTCCTTGAATAGAATGCACATACTTCATAACATTAAGAATAAATCAGTTTTACAGAAAAGTCAAAATTTGGAAAAATTCTCTCTGCTCTTTGCATCTGATTATTATACAAATATGAATACCGGTGTTGTGGCCGAGTGGATAAAGGCAGTGGCATTTGAAGCAAAGAGGCTGCGGCAATCGGGAGGTTCCAGGTTCGATACCCGGCCGGATCATAGTAAGGTGGTTTTTTTTCACCCAAGAGCAATCTACGGTTCTCCAATATCATATTACTTTCTAAATTGAAAAGATTCCAAACTTGAGTTTAACTGTTGAATTGGAAGCCACCGACGTGTAAATTTTAATCCATAAGCACTTGCAGGTTTCTCCCATCGCTTAAGCGGCGTAAAAATAACTGTTGACTATTACCGTATTAAATAAAATGCTGATTACTATATACAAAAGTGTAGGGTAGTGTACTATTCCAGTCTTTAAAATTTTCACTACTAAAACATATTAAATGAATGGAATCGTCCTTTAAGGTATAAGTAAATGATGACGTCTGCTCCTCATCCTGACCTAATATTTGACTTTAATTCATACTTTTATAAACTCCAAACTCATACAAAAGAACTGTCAAGCACAATTTGACCTCGGCAAGTTTGAAATGCACTGTAAACATGTTATTTGGACCATACATGCCCGACGTTATGATTGCATTTGTATTCGTTCTGATAGGCTGACCTCGTGGTGCTAGGTTTGGTAGTTCAGCCACTTTCATTGATGATCCTCTGATGATTAAATGATCCGATTTTCGCCAGAATGAGATATATAGACTCTGGACTTACAGCATGAGTTATTTGTGACTACAGTAAGTGCCATGATTAACTCACATTAATACCGCAGTGCTCTTCAGCTAAATAACAAGCTTTAACTTCTTTATAATACACCCCCACCCCACCCCCCCCCCTCCCGAATTGAAGAAAACGAGTTGAACTTTTGACTTTTCTTACGAGATCTAATTTTAATTCGCATTTGCTTCTGACTGTCAAATAGATACCGCGCTACCAATTTTGATATAGTGAGGGCGCACCTCATGTTGGTCTCACACCAAGAGGCTCCTCCGCTGATCGATGGTGAAAGCCTTAACATAACTACCTTCGACTCAGAGAGAGAGGGAGCTGAATTTAGTCTCGCGCTTACGCAAACTTTCTTTCGCATCATTTATTTATACTACTTTACAAAGGGATACTAAATTGAAATTTGAGGTAGATTTAGGCTAATTTTGACTTTGGCTAGCAAACAGAGACCGGCTGGAAGTGCAGTTACCGCAATTTGGAAATTCTCGAAGAAAATTGTGTAAATTCGGTTATCAAAATTAGTAAGGCTACAAAAGATTCTTCATAACTGAAGTTAGCAACCCATCACCATATTTAAGATAGGATATGTGTGCAGGGAGAGAGCCGTTTAATGGATTATCGACTTTCCGTGTCACAATAGGAGAGCTGGAGCGCATGAGAAGGTTTACGGAAGCGAAAAAGTTATATTAATCCTAAGTGGTAGATGAGTTTGCTTTTCAATTAGTGTCGCAGTAGTTGTATTTATACAGAGATACCAGAGCAAGAACGAGTTACGTACCACAGTGAGAGGCTGTAAATGGGCAGTTGCGCAGTACTTAAAACGGACAAGAAGCAGAAAGGACAACTGTTGTTTTAACTTGGTAAGTAACGGGCAATTATACCTGCTACAATATCTGTCCGTCCTGATGTGAGCATGTGTGTACGTGTCTATGAGATTGGGTGTAGGGGGTGGGGCGGTGGGGGTGGGGTTGGGGTTGGAGGTGGTGTTCCTGGTAGGGAAGGAGGACGGCGAGAAGAGACTGGCCGGAAGGGAAGCAAAAAGTTTTTCAATAAATTTCCCTGCCATATCGGTTGTATTCTTTCTTCGGCATCATTGTGTGGCAACTGTTGAAGATAGAATCGCTATGGTGACTTCCCTTAGCTTCCGAGACCAAATTGGGGATAACACAAGTGACGTTTTTGTACTTCTAGTTGTTTCAATATTGTTTTTTCTCTTCTACAAATCTGTTTAACTTTTGGTTAGAAGAACAACAAAGTTTACAGATATGTTATGTAGTAATGTAAATCGTAATATTATGAGTTAATGTGCGGTTATAGTTACTATCACCTCGATCAACCAAAACATATTTTAAGTCTTGTAAAGTAAATACGTTTTCCTGTTTTGCTATTCGTAACCATATAAACACAAATATAGACAATTAAAAGTAGCCGGGCAGCTAAGAGTCATTTGTATACAGTGTTATTGTACTTGAGATATGTAAGCATGGTATTGTACACATATAGATACCTTAGCATTGTGTTATTCTTTGGTAAAAAACAAAAAGCCAATTGCAGGTAGAATATTGGAGTAATTTTTATATTCAAAGAGGAGCGATTAATGTGAAGTCTTCACTTTTCAGCTGCTATCTAAGGTAGACGAACATCCAACTAAAACCTGTCATTCTTTATCAGACCCTAAAAGAAACGTAGCCTATTTTGTCCATCAAAATTTGACATCCTACACTACAGCCCGTTGGGGCCACGATAAACGTTCATTTATGGTCGCATTACAACTACTTCATGTTACTTTTTAAGAATGTTTTGGGGGGAATTTGGTCCGCAGTCTTACTAAACCTAACGAGGCTTCTTCAGAATAATATTGTTATTGATCAAACTATGCCAGCTTATGAAAGTTTTATTCAGCGGCTCGCCGGTGGTAGCAATAGAGTATTGCTCCAAAGCAATAGGGGACCAAATAGCCTCCATAACTTTCTAGAATCAAAATTCTATATATAGTAAGCTTGTATACAACATCTGTTCCAGTATTGTGAGCCTAATCGATGTAAGAAAGGTTAAAAGTCGTCTAAATTTCGACACAACCAATAACCAGATCACCGTCAGTGCGCCCCTACTGAGTAATTTAGTAATCTGATTCTCTTCGTATAAGATTTCGTGACCCAGACACATATCATACTGGTACTGATGATATGTGAAATAGCAAATTGCAAATATTCCATTTTATCGATGTTCATAGTTTTGAAACGAAAGATCACTCATCAGACAAACTATAATGATCCGGATAATTAAATGGGATTTTTCAGTTAGCGTCGAATTACATATCAAGTGCACATCAAAATACTGCTTTAATGTTAAAATGTTAACTAATTGCAAGTTTTGTAGGAAAGGTACAAATACAAATGTTACTTTATAAAAATACATTCTCTTAAATCAATCATTCAAAACTGTACGCCGCGGGATATGTATATGTATCAATATCGAGACATTTGTTTTGATGTCGTATCTCTCGAAACTGCTGAACCGTGTTATTAGTTTACCGAAGAGCATCCTCTTCATATACACCATTGGATGCATCCTTACATAGACACATTCACACTTTAGTTTGTCAATCCTTTGCAGGGCCGTGTTATTATTAGTTTACCGAAGAGCATCCTCTTCATATACACCATTGGATGGATCCTTACATATACATATTCACACTTTAGTTTGTCAATCCTTTGCAGGGCCGCGTTCTTATTATTTTACCGAAGAGCATCCTCTTCACACTATTGGATGGATCCTTACATATACATATTCACACTTCAGTTTGTCAATCCTTTGCAGGGCCGTGTTATTATTAGTTTACCCATGGAGCTATAATAGCTCCATGGTTTACCGAAGAGCATCCTCTTCATATACACCATTGGATGGATCTTTACATAGACATAACCACACTTTAGTTTGTCAATCCTTTGCAGGGCCAAGTTATCTTCATTGGAACGGAAAAAATGAAAAAGTGAATATCATAATCGTGAAAAAATGAAGAATAATATTAACACGACGGCCTTAGATATTTTTTTCTATTGAAGAAACTTTGCGGCTTTATCGACAGATGTGCAGGTTTCGTTGTTATCGAGTATATGCAGTCAGTACGTGTGTGATCAATAATTGGAATAATCCTTCTGAGATGTCATTACCATACCCTGCTGTAAGAATAGTACACTTAGGTAATCAGCCATGCTCAGTTGACATTTACCTTTTATCGATCAAAGTCTAAGGATGCCAGAACAAAATTTTCAAGTAACCTTTGATTGGGGTCCACATTGAGGAATATAAATAAGAGTAACAAATGATATCCTTGTTACAGATACGAGAGAAGAAGGTATGCCTGGCACGTAACGACTGGCTTATACCGAATGAGATAAATACGTCAATTTGAAAGTAGGGTAGGTAGGTATAAGGTCGTAATCTTTCAGAGCTTATAACTGTTATCAGTTTCTGTATACGATTTCTGTAATCTGAAATAGACTCTTAGGTCTATCGCAATAAGAAACCTACATGGGGGGGGGGGGGGCACATATACACGGATGAGTGATTTACTTGGTTGTATAGATAATTATGAGCTACCGTATATGATAACAATACAGTAGTCGGGACACATATAGTCTATCGTCTACTGGCCATGATAACATTGATGTCATCAGTATACGGATGGATTTAGAAAGGTGTGGCAGACTATATGTGATATAATTAGCAATTGAACGGACAGACGTCACAAATGTATGGGAATCATGCTGTAAGTTAAGGCTGAACGTATAACTAGAGTTAAGCAGAGACATAACATGAGTTAACATATGACAGGGAACTAGGCAGTCATGGCTGTTGAAAGTCGCAATGGCGAAAATCCTGGAAGCGATATTGTAATTATTGGATTATCGACTACTGATTTTTGGTTTTTCGCAATGCACTATGAATGAGCAGTCATCTCCACATAGTTATGTAATGTTACACCGGACAACAAATTAAGATTTACAGTAAGAATGCCATCATTTCATTTGCTAAAATGTTACCAACACATATTCTAATATATCCGACTTGATCGAGAGTACGTCAGATATTCCAGGGATGCACAAAGTTTATCTTTTTATACGAACGGACATACGAACATTATCTGCAGGCGTGATGATCAGAAATGGTATGTATAAACTTGAAGTACAATAGGCATTACTATATACTTGAATGATTGGTAAAAGACTCACCACGACAATATACAGGTTTATCAACGGTAACATATAATTAATGATCTCATTATTTGATAGCAGCACAGATGTCAAGCGTAAAAGGAGAATTAAGACAAATGAGGCTAAATGTAGCCAGAACTGAGCTAACAAGAAATTCATCGCCAGACCGGACGAGAAATATCCAGTATACTTACATAGATAGTCCACATGGTCGCAAACAGGCTACACAATCGAAAATAGCAAAACATGTAACCATGTCATAATTGCCAACGTTGCAACTATAGAAACTGACTACCTCAATAACTGACCAAAAATAAACTTATGTGACATATAATGTTGAAGTCAAATAAAGAAAGAGTAGTAGTAGTAGTAATAATAATAATAATAATCATAAGAATAAATGATAGGACATGTTACGTCAAAGAAATCATTAAAGGAAAGTCATACTTTCATATTTATTTGAAAATAAATGTGATTTCAGAATAATTCCTAGATATTCGCGGAAAGCATATACAGCAGAACAGTGCCTGGCCTTCCGTACAATTATTATACAATTCGAGAGATGCCATGGCATAGCCTACATCCGTCACTTGTGTTTGGTCGATCCTTTTTCCAAACCTATCGACGAGTGAGGCATACTCCATATATTATAGTCACCGAGAGAGTTATAGATGAAGTTGTTCGTTCTCAATGCTTCAACGCTCAGACAACTTTCAAATCAGTATCACAAACTTACAAACAGCAAAATTGAAAGATTTCAAAGTTTTCGACTTTTATTTCATTCTTTGAAAAGAAACTAATCAGTTAACTACTTTGCTATGAGGTTTTTAAGACGGAACAGGATCGAAAAATACCACCCATCCCCCCCCCCCCAACCAATGGCTTGATTAGTGCTTCCATATTTGTCTTGCAAAAAATTGTTAAACTAAAACTTCTCAATAAACTACGTCCACTATATATAAAGTTATGATTTTCATCGAATTTCTCAAACAATGAAACTTGAATGAAAAATTTAAGATAGCTCAGTCACTGAGTAGTTTTCAGTGTTCAATGGGCGTGTAAGTTGTTTGATCGAAGATTTTATGATTTTCTAGCATACACGAACGGACTGATTATGGACTAGTGTACACCTTCATAGTATTTCCAGATCATTGAGACAGAATCATCCATTTTATTTTTTTGCAGTGTAGTAATTCTTTCACTAATGGACAATAACGTTATAATAAGTTTCGTTGTATGTTAAAACAACTTTTGACTTGGTTGTGATAAAACAAACTTTATCCTGCTCTTTACCGAAAATCCTACATCGATCAGTTGAGTTCAACTTGTTCGACATTTTTAAATTCCATGTTGCTTTTATCCGTTTTTAATGCTACTATGAAAAGTGTCCGGACGATAAAATGTTAAGGATTGAGTCGTTTTCTTTAATAACCTATTCTTAAATTTTCATTTGATCAATCTAAATCTTATTTGGAGTAATATTCAGTAGGTTTGGGAAAATTACCGACCAAAAATAATAGCTGTTTTAAACTACAACATGGACAACATTATGGGCAGTGCGTTCCACAGACTATAGTTGTCAGCATGTAGATTTATATGTAGTAGCACGGCATAGCTGTCACGCATGTAGATTTATATGTTGTTACACGACATAGTTGTCAGCATGTAGATTTATATGTTGTTACACGACATAGTTGTCAGCATGTAGATTTATATGTTGTTACACGACATAGTTGTCAGCATGTAGATTTATATGTAGTAGTACGGCATAGTTGTCAGCATGTAGATTAATATGTAGTTGCACTACATAGTTGTCTGCATGTAGATTTATATGTAGTAGCACGACATAGTTGTCAGCATGTATATTTATATGTATTAGCACGGCATAGTAGTCAGCATGTAGATTAATATGTAGTTGCACTACATAGTTGTCTGCATGTAGATTTATATGTAGTAGCACGACATAGTTGTCAGCATGTATATTTATATGTAGTAGCACGACATAGTTGTCAGCATGTATATTTATATGTATTAGCACGGCATAGTAGTCAGCATGTAGATATATATTACGTAGCACGGCATAGTTGTCAGCATGTATGTTTATGTAGTAGCTCGGCATAGTTGTCAGCATGTATATCTATATATAGTAGCACGACATAGTTGTCAGCATGTAGATTTATATGTAGTAGTACGGCATAGTTGTCAGCATGTAGATTAATATGTAGTTGGACTACATAGTTGTCTGCATGTAGATTTATATGTAGTAGCACGACATAGTTGTCAGCATGTAGATTTATATGTAGTAGCACGGCATAGTTCTCAGCCCGTTGAGGTTAATATTCAGTACAACTCACACCATCTGTCATTCCTATCTCTGTGTCAACAAAATCATTTTGAAGACAGAAAAATGTGATAAACTCCGTTAAAAAACAGGTATATTTATTATGAAAAACGTGCTCGATGTCAATCGGTTATAATGTGGCAATTTATCAAGATTGGCTTAAAGGTCACATGGTTTCTCGATTCTGTTACATCATCAAAGAACAGACTGAAGGCTATGTCACATATGTTGTTCAATAGTCGCTTCGTCATGCTATATTAACCCTGCGTGACTGTCAAAATTAATTACAAGGCACCCATAAACGACTGTGCGAACTAAATTGTTATCTCGCGTATCGACTGTCTTCCATTAACATATGACGTCATCAGTCTCACGGTTAAGATAGGCTAGCGTTTCTTCCAATTAAC
>JAIPMN010013828.1:0-12492 GCA_020650975.1 Apostichopus californicus | reverse complement strand
GGGGGGTATTATATTCGTGTAAAATGGGAATAAATGAAATAGAGTAAAGAAACTATGTAGTAGTATGTGTAGCTCTACTAACCCGCGTCGTTCTTCTGTTGTACGGATATGTGGTAACCAAAACATATGCAATCACTTATTATTTCCCGCGGGTTTTGAACACACACAAACATACATACATTAGACGATTTTGAAGGAGTCAGGATCCGGGGTGGGGAAGGGCTTGGAGTGGAGTTATTCCAACTACGGTATAGTCAGTAACTCATTATCGGATTTAAATATTCATAATTTGTCATCGCTAATTGTTTATTATACCTTGATAATTATCTTCAATTGTTAAGGATATAATATTGCAACACCCGGAACTTCCAGCCTCATTCAATCCTTATCATTAGTGTCTATGATGTGGTGGAGAGTTGAGGGCGCCAAATAATAGAGGAACAACTCACGTAAACTTTTGTATCACGTTTATTCCAAATGTAGAAACAAACTTCTAAATATCTGTAAAGTGAACGAAAATACATATCTTTAAAATATATTTTGAGATAAAAGTCTAAGTATATCACGAGCATTGGTATCATAAATAAGCAACCGAGCATATCATTTCAATATTTAGTAGAACACTAGAAGCGTGTATGACTTTGAAACAACACAATTTAACCGACGTTGTTTACAATTTCCAACATACCACTACATCCTCCTCGTGAAACATTGGTATTATTCTTCTGAAACAAAACTACTTAGCTGTAGTAGAAATCAATGACATTAACAAATATCTTAATCAAATAATGTCTCCATCTAAAGGAATGTACTGAACATGTCCAGCTTGTTCTTTGTATAGTTTTAAAATCATACCAGAAACTGGTTTTTATTGCCAATCATTTGCGTGTTAAGTGCAGAGAGAAACGAAATTGCTTGTGAACATCAGACTCACCGTTTTCCAGACTGCAAATGCTGAACATTTTGGAGATTGATATAAATGAAGGAAGAGGTGATACGAAGACCCTTTTGAAATTCTTGAAACTCGTATATTCATTATTTGGAATAAACTGTAGAAGAAGATTTTGCAAATTTATATATTATTTTAGTGGCAGCAGATTCGCTCTGTGGAGTAAATCATTACCGATGATTCGATGGAGCTGTGATTAAATCAGTTTCCACGCACATTTACACAACAAGACCATAATACCAGTCAGTATGTGAGGGCAATTATATACTAGATTATATCTAGATACCATGGTAACCAAATAAGTAGACACGTATTATGTGACGCTGTATACCAACACAATGTTCAAAAAGATCACCAAAATTAATCTGAATGTTTAAAGATACTGTGTCATGGATATATATATATATGCTAAGCCCGAGCCGTATTTTGCTTTCTGCATTTTGTTAAAAGCATCGTAGATGTGCAGTAGACTCTCCTTTGGAGAAACTGGATGATCCGTTTAACAGCGATGGTTTGATGACAAGACTAACTTAACGAATGTAGATTTAACATAGCTGGTTTCGTTTACAAAGTCAACTTAATCGCCATCAACTAGCACTCAAAAGTTTTCATCAGTTTTAAAGACTATTATAACTTTGATAGAAGCTTGAACTCATGAGAAAACTAGTTGCTTTTTAACCAGCATCGGAACTTAAATCAGACCTATCACATATTTCATAACATATGTACATACTAGCTTCACCTGCACATGTAAGAATTGGGTACTGAAGTTGTTTCTATTCTCATCGCCTGCTGAGGCTAATTACAAGCGGTCAGATTTATAGTTCCGACTATATATATTGCTATACCGTTGAACAAATAACATGTACACTTAGAGCTACCGTAAGAACATCTAACTCGAATCTATTACAAAAGCCGCATTTATTGTTCATTTCATTTCCGTTATCACCAGTATACATAAAAAAAATATAAAATATTTATTAATAGGGGAACCAAAGACTAAGATATTTAAAACATATTTACATCAATATGAACGTTAAGATAAGAAAGTAAAAGGTTAACAAATACCTGAAAACCTATGTTTCTAAAAATAATCTAAGAAAAAGGGGATTCAAGTGTTTCTGTTTGAATAAACTTTACAGCAAAGCAAATAAAACAATTTCTGAATGGCTTTACTCCGTTATTCTGGCAAGATATGAGGATTGTATAAGTTTCTATTGGCTTTAACTATAACACATTTAAAGTGCAGGATACAGTGGGTGTACCATACGAATAGTTCCTGTCTACTCAATACAATAAGAATTGTCCATTCACAACGCTTAAAATAATAACTATAGTTAACGGAAAATCTGTAAATGTTATAGATTATAATTTTTTTGATCTGATTTTATCTTTTTGATACACCGTTATTGATGATCCAATTATCCCTCGCGATCAAAATGGTATAAGTAATGCTATGATTGACATATCACCTTTGACGATGTCATAAGAGGGATTTGTCTGAAATACAGACTAAGCTGATTTACAGATACGACTGTCTGGTTATAACAGACATAGCACATAGTCATATAGGATATTGCTATAGGTATTCTGTTGCAGTCGCTACTTACTAAGACATGTTTGGTTATATGGATGAAAGTGCTACAGTATGCGTAGCTATAGAGACTTAACTAATTGATATTCTAACTTTAAGATATTGACATAAATATACAGTTGATTTTTTTAATGCATTTGTTTCAAACTGACAGATCAGTGAGTTATTGGACATTAGTAGATGATACAGGTCACGGTAGGTCAGAGCGTTAATCTAAGATATGATCTTCATTTTCCCGACACTCTGGAAATGTGCGAAATGTTACATGTTGTCAAGTGTCTGCTTCCTGTCAGGCTCACAGTATACGTTAGAAATCCTGATATTACGAAGTTTTCATCATCATGTCATCACCCCGAGCTTTCTTTTGTTCAACTCTCTTTTGGGGCTAGAAACTACTTTTCATATTTTATAATAAACTGTCCCTACTACTCTCTTTCAACGCCCTTTCATCTAATATGGAACATATTCATGTGTTCCTCAAGCAGCCATATCCGTTGCTGTGTTATATTATTCATTTAACATGAAACGAAACCTTATATGAGCGTAAATGTTTAGATAGATGTGTGCGCATTAATGAAGTGGTAATTAATGTATTCACACGTCGCACTGTAGGACATTATTCTAATACAGTTAACTTGAACCCAATATAGGACAATCGGTCATAAAATTCCATGTATTGCCTAAATATCGTAATAGCATACTTTCTCTGGTTTGATTTGTTATTTATAAATGAACATATCAAAGATGAAAAACAACTTCCTTAAATATTCTAATGGAGGGGGGGGGGGGGGAGTAGCTAGGTCCCGAACTGAAGACACGATAATTATATTTAAAAATGAAATGTTCATATGTCAACGACGAGGAGTTATTTGTCTAGGATGTTTGTATCGTACAATACAACGTACTTCAAAAACCCTTGTGACGAGGTATGGTACAAATAACATGAGGTATGGTACAAATAACATGAGGTATGGTACAAATAACATGAGGCATGGTACAAATAACATGAGGTATGGTACAAATAACATGAGGTATGGTACAAATAACATGAGGTATGTTACAAATAACACGAGGTATGGTACAAAGAACATGAGGTATGGTACAAAGAACATGGGGTATGGTACAAATAACATGAGGTATGGTACAAATAACACGAGGTATGGTACACATAACATGAGGTATGGTACAAAGAACATGAGGTATGGTACAAACAACATGAGGTATGATACAAATAACATGAGGTATGGTACAAATAACACTAGGTGTGGTACAAATAACACAAGGTATGGTACAAATAACATGAGGTATGGTACAAATAACATGAGGTATGGTACAAATAACACTAGGTGTGGTACAAATAACACAAGGTATGGTACAAATAACACGAGGTATGGTACAAATAACATGAGGTATGATACAAAGAACATGAGGTATGGTACAAATAACATGAGGCATGGTACAAAGAACATGAGGTATGGTACAAATAACATGAGGTATGGTACTAATAACATGAGGTATAGTACAAAGAACATGAGGTATGGTACAAACAACATGAGGTATGATACAAAGAACATGAGGTATGGTACAAATAACATGAGGTACGGTACAAATAACATGAGGTACGGTACAAATAACATGAAGTACGGTACAAATAACTTGAGGTATGGTACAAACAACATGCGGTATGGTACAAACAACATGAGGTATGGTACAAATAATATGAGGTATGGTACAAATAACATGAGGTATGGTACAAATAATATGAGGTATGGTACAAATAACATGAGGTATGGTACAAATAACATGAGGTACGGTACAAATAACACTAGGTGTGGTACAAATAACATGAGGTATGGTACAAATAACATGAGGTACGGTACAAATAACACTAGGTGTGGTACAAATAACACGAGGTGTGGTACAAATAACACGAGGTATGGTACAAATAACATGAGGTATGGTACAAATAACATGAGGTATGGTACAAAGAACATGAGGCATGGTACAAATAACATGAGGTATGGTACTAATAACATGAGGTATGGTACTAATAACATGAGGTATGGTACAAATAACATGAGTTATGGTACAAACAACATGAGGTATGGTACTAATAACATGAGGTATGGTACAAACAACATGAGGTATGGTACAAATAACATGAGGTACGGTACAAATAACATGAAGTTTGGTACAAATAACTTGAGGTATGGTACAAATAACATGAGGTATGGTACAAACAACATGAGGTATGGTACAAATAACATGAGGTATGGTACAAATAACATGAGGTACGGTACAAATAACATGAAGTATGGTACAAATAACTTGAGGTATGGTACAAATAACATGAGGTATGGTACTAATAACATGAGGTATGGTACAAATAACATGAAATATGGTACAAACAACATGAGGTACGGTACTAATAACATGAGGTACGGTACAAATAACTTGAGGTACGGTACAAATAACATGAGGTATGGTACTAATAACATGAGGTATGGTACAAATAACATGAGGTATGGTACTAATAACATGAGGTATTGTACAAATAACATGAGGTATGGTACAAATAACATGAGTTATGGTACAAACAACATGAGGTATGGTACAAATAACATGAGGTATGGTACAAATAACATGAGGTATGGTACTAATAACATGAGGTATGGTACAAATAACATGAGGTATGGTACAAATAACATGAGGTATGGTAAAAATAACATGAGGTATGGTACAAATAACATGAGGTATGGTACTAATAACATGAGGTATGGTACAAATAACATGAGGTATGGTACAAATAACATGAGGTATTGTACAAATAAATGAAACTAAATGAAGTCTCCCTTCCACGCTCGTACTCCAGCACATTCGTCCTATTCCCTAATTATTGTTGTCTATCTTTCTCTGCATGTACATCCCTATGTGCTCTCTTTATAGAAGTAATTGCCTTGTGAATCAATGAACATTCTCAATTTTAAAGTAGAGAATATTCAGACAGATAAATCCTTATAAAACAAAATGAATCTATCGTGCTTGCAGTGTCTCTCTTTCACACCGTCTCAGTCAAAAATGTTTTATTGGTGAAAATATCGATGCGTACTTTCCATCTTTAGAATCTTTACGTTGTGACGTCACTGTATGCAGCAATACAACAGTTAGTAAATGTTACTCGGTTCTAATAGTTTCAGTTGTAATGGGATTTGAGGGATCCATATTGATTAGATTTTATTATTTTTTAGATTAATGTATATATAAGTGACTGATATGAATGTGTGGGTCCAAGCAGGCTTATATATGAAACGGCAGATCTGGTTTTAACTTGAAACAAAGAAACAAGTGTATTTTTATAGGTAGATTTCATCAATTAGATGTACTTTAACTTATTCGGAAAATTAAAATAGAGGTGACTAAATTAAAGGTCAACTTAAAGGTGTTAAATTTAAGATTTTTATTTAACTTTCAAGAAACGTCTTTTTGTACCATCCTCTGTATGTACAGTACTATGAATAAGCAGCAGCATTATGATACAAAAAATGGCAACGGTGAATCTGAACTAATAATGGTTTAAAATATTTGTATGATTTCTTTCGTCTTTTGAATAACTACTAATGTGTATAACGTAGAGTCTTGAAGGAGCCTGGGCCAGAAATGGGGGGGGGGGGGAGGGGTGAGGTGTTCAAAGTAACTGGTAATGTGGTTGATTTTTAAACAATTACCACCCGGCAAAATTAATAATTATCTTCAAGCGCTGACAATAACATAATGCAACATCCAGGCCTTGTATACTCACATGGTTCCTATTGTTATTAGTACTCTTCCCACCAGAACCATTCAATATGTCTGTATCTTATAGTATAATAAACACTCTGATGTAGTCGAGTCCAATAATTCCTGATTCCGAGCCGAGTCCGAGACTTCTTGGTCCGAGTATGGTACTCTCGAGTCCGAACAGAGTTCTATAGAGTATATGAGCAACCCAAACCAAGTCCGAGTCCAGCTAATACATAGAGACAAAGCAATGACGAGCTCACACGGTTTCTGCCTATACTAGTCTAATAGACACACAGGGAGTATCGGTTAAATACACAGACTCTAGTCATTCATAAATTTACAGGCCGTCGTTTCCTGGTCTAAATTTTCCCTGCATAAGTTGGACAGAAAGAGAGTCAACTATTGTGAAACTGATTATTTTCGCATGTACAAACTTTCAATAAACACACACACACACACACACGCACACAGGGTAAAGTTAGAAAGAAAAACATCTGTGCAGGTTTTATTACATTGCATTATTTTTTCATTGTCTATTTAATTCTCCCTTGTGCCACTTATTTTATGTGTTCATCATAAAACTGCATTTCCCAAACTTTCATGGATATCTCTACACAATCAACAATACGATAGAAACATCCCATCTAAGACGGGAGTGGGGGAGGGGGGGGGGGTAACCAATATGCTGCTTTGTGGGCTAACCAAGATTTGATGACGTCACTCAGTGTTTGATGACGTCACTCAGTGTTTAATGACGTCACTCAGTATTTGATGACGTCACTCAGTGTTTGATGACGTCACTCAGTGTTTGATGACGTCACTCAGTGTTTGATGACGGGTTTAAAACTAATGTTTGTATTTATGTTATTAAGTCTGTGCATCTTATAACAGTGATGAGTCTGTCTCCTATATTGACTTTAGTGTGTTCAATACAGATGTGCGTTTACCTGCCAGGAATAGTTTACTGCGATATTGGTGAACATATATCATTCTAACTTATACATTTTTTACTTCGCCTATTATATTTACCTGAAACACAATTTCAACATCTCATGATCATAACCTATCTTTTCCTTTCAGCCCTGTGACGGACTGGGTAGACTACCAGGAGAAGAGGTAAGAGAGACATAGATTCATGTTCCTGTTAATTAGTAACGGAAATTTAGTAACAGACAAGGAGGTGTTAATTACTGTGGAACAAAGAAATCAGACAAAAGAGTATTATACTTTGTTTCTCATCATGGAGGAAAGACTTATAATTGGCGTGTATCGAACAGGGAATTTAGATAGGTCAGTTACAATATTATATCACGTAACGATGATAGCACTGTTCTCAATGCCTAGTTTAGATGCGGCCTAAATAATCTTCCTTCCGCACACACAGTCAAAGAAATGCTAAACAAAGAAACGGATAGACTTTTAAATACTACAAGGTTTAATCAGATGTTATGGAGCGTTACAAGCCTCACACAATATTGGAATATAATTTTTAAAATTTCAACGGTCAACCCCCCCCCCCCCCCCCCCGGCAGACGCTTAGTGATTATTTAATTTCAATCTGCTGATGTGTTTACTAGTTCAAAACGTACCAAAGAAGCTATTTTTATTTTATTTTTAGTAAATCCTTGTTAATTTATTTCTTAGCGAAACAAATTTTTACAGGTTATTGACTGTGAAAAGAAATAAAAAACATATTGAACGTCACTTTTATTGTTACATCCAAAAATAATACATTAACATCATTAAATGTCAGGTGACGATTCAACAGTGTTATCGTAGTATAACAACTTTCTCTAATCACAAAGGGCTAACTCTAGAAGTCTTTACTCAATTCGCCCATGCATCTCTTCTCCGGTATTCTTTGATAATATACAATCATTTGAATCATCCTCTGTTGTCGGGGAGGGGTTAGGGATGGTTAAGGAGGAGCTAATCTTCTCACAGCAGTGTGTTAAGTAAGTTCCACTGTGTGTCACTTTAAAGCCTCAAGTCAGAATTCGAGAAGGTTTACGCTGGTTCTTATCTCAAGTAGTGATTATTTATGAGCACAACCTGTTACAGTTAATTTTGTATGGTGGTTTTTAGTCTGTTTTTTCTTCAATATGAAAGCCAATTTCTGAATATTTTACCAAACTTTTCTAATGTTAGTCAAAATGAGCTAGCAATGAATGACAATAACACATCATCTTTTCCCCTCTATATATGAAATCTTATTTTGGAATATTCAATGAAACATTAATCTTTAACATGTCGTTACCTACACACATGTACAAACAGATGGCACATATAACACCAACTATAAAGAGGTTACATTTTGCTTCTTTGTTTTTACATTATATCAAGGGCGTAGGAACCGGGGGTGCTGGGGGCTCCAGCTCCCCAGTGAAAAATATGTATCATTCCGCCCCCGCTTCGCAAGTCAGAAAACCCCTTTTTCATTTCCAAATGAGAAAAAAATCTCATTTGGAGCACCAAATTGCATCTAAGTCCAGGTGAAAATGCAAAATTATTTACAAAATGGAGTGGGTGTTGAAGTGTGCTATATTGCACCAAATTGCATCTGAGGCCACCTGGAAATGCAAAAAATTTCCAAAGGGGAGGGGACACCGCCTCCTCTTAGACCCCTCCCCCAGGCCGGCCATCAGTCTTCAGCCCCCCCCCCACTCAAAAGTACCTTCCTACGCCACTGCATTATATGTTGTGCAAACCTGGCTAATTCAGCAAACAAATGATGTTCTTATGCAGCGTTTAGTATCGCAATGTCAACGTTGATCCATTACTAACACAAAAGCTGATTTCAAGGCACGTTTTATTTGCCTTCCTATCATGCACATTTTTCTCAAATATGACGGTAGCTTACACGTGTAGCTAGCTAATGCTACATTAGCATTGACTTTATACGAAATTGTACTAAGGGAATTGGGTGTGTACTCACCATGCAGACGACTGATAAGTTGACGTGATGAAGTATTTCTCCTGAAAGGCAGAAAACTAGCAGCTCGTAGTTCCATTGTTACAAGGCGGAGGGAGGATTCGTCCGACTAAATTGTTTAAAACTATAGTATATTACCCAAACAGTATGAACACTTAAATAAACCCCACCCCATCCCTCTTAAAGGACGTCTTTGGTATACACCGACTTTCTTCGGCGGAGTTTTAAAATTCACTCTTCGTTTAATAGTTGTAATACATCTTGATATATTACGTACATAGACATCTTAGACATAACTGTAAGGTGTAACCATGGAGACACAGGAACAATATTAATTACATAGATCTATAGCTATTTTTATGTTAATGGATAAAGGAAGCTAATTGCCCTTGGATGTCGAGCATTAAACCGTCAAAACCTTTAAAATATTGTCATAAACAGCGGTCAGTTTCACCCTTCAACGTCCGGATTGCCTTTCATTGTGAATTAAGAAACGCTATATTGATATTGTACAGAGAAACTAACAATATAATAAGAAATACAAGTAGGTAATTCGTGTTTTACGAGACATTCATTTTGATTAATTATGCGACTCATATGGTTAACGCTGGATCACGTTTGTAAAGTCAAAACAATAGAGCGAAAAATGAGCAAATAAAACATATATCTGTCAAATAATTTGCATCACGTGACATCAAAAGTGTTTCCAAATCGTATTTTCTACAATGTGTTAAAGCTTCCAAGTATCTTGATATCTCGTTTATTGTTCCGGACTTGTAAGAAAGTAATCTGGCTTTCAATGTCTTGTTTTGCCAGGGTTTTCAATTTGATCCTCTTTGTCCAAACAAAAACATTCTTTGTCTCTTCTTCACTCACTATTACTATCTCTTCAATTCCTCCAATCTCTCCAATCTCTCTCAAATATAAAACGAGGTCAAGCCTTACTGTTACTGTATGCCTACTATACCAGCAAACTAACAGGTTCCCATATTATGGTACCATGGTAACCAGAGATGCCCGGATGCTACGGGAATGGGACAGGAGTCTAATATGATCGCGATTTTTTTTTCAGAAGTGATTTTCTGTCACTATAATTGTGTATATTTTCGCATTGGGGACCCGGGATGCATCAAATACTTTTCAAACTTAATTTCAGGAGTGTTTAAGGCTTCGTAGGCAATATGTCTCCGGTTCCAACTAGACCACTGACCATGGTTATTAAGCGAGCTCTTGACCGTGGGAACATTCACAAGGCAGTGCTTTCAGCACCCCTGAACATCGGTCTGAGTCCGCCCCCCCCCCCCCATCCCCTTTCATCTCTAACCTGGTGTTATTGGCACGGTTATTTAATATGGTTAATAAATCTGAACGATTTATCGATGATTAAATTATAGTTTTGGAAAATAAGGTAACGCTAGCAAGAAAGACTCGGTCTTTCGCATTTAACACTTAAACTGTTAATAGTCTTTCGCACTATAATATGCATTTATAATTAACAACTACAGTGTTAATAGCTTTCCACTGAATAAACTATGCTAATGATAACACAAGTTCCGTCAAAACAAAACATAAAGCAGAACCCGGTCTAGCATGGTCGAGAGAACCAACTAAAATAACTATCCCGTTAGATGGAAATAATGGTCAATTCAGGGAATTTACTTATTAAAGGTACAACAGTATGAACGTCAGATAGTGACACCGCCTACCCAACATTGTACTTAACTTTTACACGAAATGATCCGATTGGTTTCAAAGTTCTAGAGGAAGAAGGGAGAGGGTGGGTCCAGCTGGAAATATATAAACCACATGTATGGATCAAACTCAG
Organism: Apostichopus californicus; assembly: GCA_020650975.1. NCBI lineage: Eukaryota > Metazoa > Echinodermata > Holothuroidea > Aspidochirotida > Stichopodidae > Apostichopus > Apostichopus californicus. Next base: position 1,412 of record JAIPMN010013828.1, on the reverse strand, counting down.
TTTACCTTCAGAAAGAAGTACATCGGTCATTTTACCTCTATAAAGAATGCTGCACCCTTCACAAACTCTTCAACTCTCACCTTTCTATTGCATAATCACGTGAGTCAATGTCCAGTTTGATTTGTCTCCTACACTTGTGAATTCTTAAGAAAAGCCCAGAATGAGAAATGAGTGACCTGGATATGTTTCTGTAACGATTAAATTAATGTTTGAAGGGATTGTCAAACTTTCATAGATGAGAATGTTAAGCCCTGCAGCTAAATTGAATATGGCTACTCAGCTTGACTGGATCAGCAGCTTATAAACAGGACGGAACATTTCCCTGCATCGCACCAATGTGTGATAGTACATTGGGTGGCATTGATTGAGTCATCGTGATATCAATGGGAAATCCCTGAATAGGTCATTTGATGGTTACCGGCAGGGAAGAGGATGGGGTGTGGAGATAGGAACTGATTCTTGTACAGTAAAACTGTTTTACACAGAAATCACTTTTATAGATTGAAAGAGGATGATATCCTTGTGTTATGGGTCAATATTTGTTGACATAAACTTTTCAATGTTGTTACTTATATACTTATTTTCAATATTTCAAGCAAACAGTCGAACTTTTCTATAGAATCCAACCTTCGCAAATCAGTCCTTTCAAGCATGGAATCAAAGCGACCACAGCATTAGTGACCATGGTTTCATGGATTAAGCCTTCATGTGTATATCATGTTCAGTACTAAAAATATTCGCAGGACGTACTCGTTAGAATCCCTAAAATAATAACTGAAATAATAATAATAAACAGGACAAAAATTGTCAAGACATTTGAAAACATGCAAAGTTTAATGCAACATTAATCGATTGATCTGAAATAACACTTTTAATATGGATGCATATGATGAATATTTACAACATTTAACTATACTGCATTGTCTTTGTTTCTGTATTATCTTATACATATTCATTACCTATACTTTCCCTTTTGTTTAGGGCTTCCATGTGGAGAGCTACCGTAAAAGCCAGGCAATGTCCAAGTAACTGTAAGTCAACACAGCTGAATACTCTCTACCTTAGTATTTAACATTGTATTTGTTAACAGTGATTGTCTGCTACTTTTAGTTGTAAAATCTTAACATATTAAAAATAATCTCCATCATTAACCAGATTTTATTTCATATAGCTGTTATTTTCTAATTTTTTTCTGGTCACTAATATCATTTGCTTCAACTATAATTGGTTTTATTATATTTTTCCTTCACAAAGCAAATCCCTGATTAATGTATGGAAATGAGTGATAAGTTCCTTCCATGCAGAAACATTGTTCGCTTGTTTACCGGTGTTTTGTTTAGCTGGCTGGTTAAATTACTTGTTGGCTCATGGTATTGATGGCGCTTTTTTTCCGTGGGAGCGGGGGGGGGGGG
>JAIPMN010013826.1:0-11343 GCA_020650975.1 Apostichopus californicus | reverse complement strand
ATATATATTTATTTATTTATTTATTTAGATATATATATAGAAGAATTAGATCAAGATAGCACTCCAATAGTACAAATGAGTTCACAATTACAATGGAGATTAAACAATTTGGTTTTAGTTTCTCTCATGTTCTTTGTGAAATGGAAACTTGATTCTTCAGTTTATTATTCTAATGCCTTAAAATAGCTTTCTATGTTGATGTTGACATGTTTAAATATAGATTTGTACATTATATAAACAAAAAAACAAGAGCTCATCTCAAAGTGTCGCCATGTCAACAAAGCGCCCGACCGTGCTAGAAAGAAATAACATGTTAAGGTCACATACACGAATGTTTATGTCCAGTTGTCTGGTGATCGCCGCACAATGCAGGCGTGAAACTTGAGTAACAACATGCTGTAAGTTACCGTATATGTAGGTAGACTACATTTTGTACTTGCTCTACTTTTATGTATTGAGCACTTTTGCAACAGGAAATGAACCTCTGAATCTTTGTTATATATAGATATATCTATATAAATATATATAGATAGATAGACAGATAGACAGACAGACAGACAGACAGACAGACAGACAGACAGACAGATATATGCTAATCAAGCGCAGAACTAAGTAGGTCGCATTGACGTCATTGCCAAAAGTCGTCTCCTATAAAAAAGTTTCAATTCCTGCTACTCCTTGTTACTATTCTGTGATCAGACATCAGACACATTGACGTCATTGCCAAAAGTCGTCTCCTATAAAAAAGTTTCAATTCCTGCTACTCCTTGTTACTATTCTGTGATCAGACACAGAAGAAGAGCTAGTTTTGCTCGAAAGCTCTGCAAAATCAAACATTCCAATCACTCTCTTTTAATTTAAATAGATATTATTTACTATACACTCTTGACAAGGGACTTATTCGTTTTAGCATTCTATATAGTGGAGTTTACGTAGGATATTTTCATTTCAAATGATGTATACGTTTATATACAATTTATGTATTATAGATCAATATATGATAAAGATATATAGCACTCAGTCTGATGCATAGCCTATATATACTGCCCTACGTCTATACTGTCCCCGATAGTCGTGATTCTCTGCGAAATTGAAACCATCCAAAGTAGATGGATTCTCATTCAAACTTGTGAGACTTCTGAAAGTTACATAAACAGCTGTGAGGATATCATCAATTTTGATTACAAATACTGGAGGCTGATGCGTGCGCACATACATCAATATAAAAACGCCACTCAAGAACTCTGTCGGGAATTGCCGTTGCCCCCTAGCCCTTAAAAATTTTGGATTCTGTAAAATAAATAAAAGAGAAATTGCGTTTCATTACGGCCAGATTGCTTTAAAATGAAGTTGATATCTGCCAAGTATGACAGCCATGCAGTAGCTAATGCTATTGTGTGTAATCAGGTTCTGTGATTGGTGAAACAGTTGCGTTACCAAGACTACGGAAGAATAGAACTTCACTTAAAATGACAGGACAACTTTTATTATTAAGTTGATAGTGCGTGATTTCCAATTGGCAATGGTTTTTTGTTTTATAGTGATGTCGTAAGTTAAAGCGGTATATCCTGACCATTTGTTTGAAAGTTACTAATACTCTGTGAAGTGAAAAGCAGGCAGAGTTCTCTCTGTTGCAAGTAATATGACGAAATTTGATGCATATTTTGGTTTTTTTTGTTTTCCAGAAATCATATTCATAGCAGCAAATTTACTCAACCAATTGCAAAAAGTGTCAAAATTTTACATAAGTTAAGATCAAGAAAACTTAAATGAATTGTCAGTTTTAATTTTTTCTCCAGATTTTTCCCTCCCAAAAATTGGGAAAAATATAAGGTACAACTCAGTTTGAACATAATTGTTAGTTTTGTCTTAAACAAAGTGAGGTGGAATGAGAAGGGGGTGGTGGGGGGGGGGGGGCTGGAGGATTGGGTGGTAGAAGTGGATGTGCAGGAAATACATTAATCATACTTGATAGGTCATCTTTAAATTGCTTTGCACCCTTAAAGAGGTACATTGAACAGACTATATAGTGTGTATTTACTTGATAATTTCATTGATAATTGTTATACATGTTAAATACAGTAAGTGTTAAATTGAACAAACTATATAGTGTGTATTCACTTGATAATTTCATTGATAATTGTCAGTTTTAATATTTCTCCAGATTTTTTCCACCCAAAAATTGGGACAAATATAAGGTACAACTCAGCTTGAACATAATTGTCAGTTTTGTTTTAAACAAAGAGAGGTGGAATGGTTTTACAAAAGGTTTTACAAATTACTCACAGAGATGGCATGCAGATTGATCAAAGCAGACAGTAGGTGTGTAGTGGGTGTTAGTTCTTCAAAGGTAGGAGCTGTATAGGGTATTTGCATAGGTTCATTTTGGTACCACTGTAAAGCCAGAGGGAGTGTGGTATTGATATATGACATATATTGAAAGGAGATATTGAAGTTTAAGTGGAGACAAATCTGTAACAAACATATCAACATCTGTCTTACTTTCTTACTTAAAGTAGAAACTAAGGGACCTTAGAAAGCTGTTAATGGTTTCTTCGGCCTAGCTGTTTTAAAGTGTCACAAAATGGTCTCCAGTTAGAGCCTCGTAGTGATGTATACATATGTGTGCTATGATGAAGACAGGGCAATGGGGCTCTTCAGACACGCCCACAAAGACAGGGAAATGGGGCTCTTCAGACACGCCCACAAAGACAGGGCAATGGGGCTCTTCAGACACGCCCAAAAAGACAGGGCAATGGGGCTCTTCAGACACGCCCACAAAGACAGGGCAATGGGGCTCTTCAGACACGCCCAAAAAGACAGGGAAATGGGGCTCTTCAGACACGCCCACAAAGACAGGGAAATGGGGCTCTTCAGACACGCCCAAAAAGACAGGGAAATGGGGCTCTTCAGACACGCCCACAAAGACAGGGAAATGGGGCTCTTCAGACACGCCCACAAAGACAGGGAAATGGGGCTCTTCAGACACGCCCACAAAGACAGGGAAATGGGGCTCTTCAGACACGCCCACAAAGACAGGGAAATGGGGCTCTTCAGACACGCCCAAAAAGACAGGGCAATGGGGCTCTTCAGACACGCCCACAAAGACAGGGAAATGGGGCTCTTCAGACACGCCCACAAAGACAGGGAAATGGGCTCTTCAGACACGCCCAAAAAGACAGGGCAATGGGGCTCTTCAGACATGCCCACAAAGCAACAGAGGGTGCTGTCCATATCTAGTTCTGTGCAAAGCCTATCATTGCAGATCACAATGGTACCATGAATTGATCACTAGTAGCATAATTTGATACATAATTACACTGATTACTGAAAGAAGAGATCTATTAAAGCATATTTTCAATGTAGTTTGAAGTCACGCTGAACTTTAACTTTACTTCGGCAAAACTGTGTAAGTGGAACTAAGCACCATATAGTCAATCGACCAGGGCTTAATGAACACATTAATGCGATCAGAATTCAGAGATTGTTTAAACAGCACAGATCATGCATGACAATTAGACAGATCAGGCACATTAGAACCGATATGACAGGGCCCTCTGTTGAAAAGCTTGAGTATGCCCTGTTGATGAAACTCGGTTTATAAATGGTATTAGTCATGGGCCACAAAGCAGGCTACAGCAAGCACAATGCACATGTCTACTGACCGCAGGGCAGTTTGACGGTTAGGTGAGTATACAGTAGTGGCATGGAAACCATGTATGGAAGTAAATAAATCCCCTGTAAATGTCCAGGTATTTGTTAGAGATGTTAGAGAACTCTGTAAAGTGCCCATGGTCTGAGTCAAGAGGGATATTAGCAATTTATTACTGTTCTTATCTGTGACATTTACAAGCAAGCACTGTCAGTTAGAATTGGTTTGAAAAAGAGCAGGAGGACTTTGACCCAGAGAGCGCAGTAAGAAGGGGCCTCAACATCTCTTAACTCAAGATTGTCTCTTTGTACTCACTTTACAAAAATGTATGATTGCAAATCAAAACAATCAACAATGACAAAAAAATGTTCAATCAAAGTTTGTTTGAAGAAAATGTTATCAAAGACCTTGTCTAGGCATTATACTATGCAACATTTTATGTCTAAACATATTTAAAAAGAAGAAAAAATACTCTTTGATTTTATATTAAAGGTGTATTGAACATAGTTTGGCAATTAATTTATGAAATAGAAATGATATGTGGAATTCTGCATCTCGTCCACATATATTGTGGGTATAGCAACTTCACGTGGAAAATAGCACTTACGATCTGTTTCATAATTTTTTGTGGTGGATCCCTTTGGATTAGTATAATTTATATACTTTGGACAGTGTATATATATATTATATTTATATACATATATATTTATTTATACACAGTATATACATATAAATACATACATAATTATATGCTTTACCCAGGGGGTGGAATCGAAATTGATCATGTGCCACAATTAGATTCTGTACCCAATCCTTAGACTGTAGCACTTATTAATATGCCTGCACTGTTGACAGTGGAAGGTTACATTACATTGGAAATCAAGAAACATGTGCTTAAGTTGTCCATCCATGTAATGTTGAACATTGGCCCCTACCTTCCCCAAGGTTTCAGTGGCGGAGCCATTCTCGGACCATTCATGGACCATTCTCGCCCCCCCTGACCAATACCCCTAGCTTCGCCACTGCAAGGTTTATGTGCCACCTTGCCACAATGTTTCACGGGCACGTTGGGCAACATTAATATGGTTGTGAGGACCTTCTCTTGGGCCTCACTCTGCCCATCTTTGCCTTCAAACAGTAGTATATACATATGTTACTCTACTGGTGATCGATCATAAATCTCCTATTGATGTTTGATTGACCTATGCACTGCATTTCCATGAGGTTTTTACTCATGGGTTAAAGTGCAATTCCTCTTTCTGTAGAAACTAACATTTCAAGATGAAATAATTCTCAGTTTTGTTTTAGATCCTCTTCCAAATTAACTTCACTGATATATAATCAATTCACTTCTGTTCGGGCATAAAATGACATCTCATATTCCCATTTCCTCTTTTGATCCCTTGCCCGATGACTAAAAGAATCTTTGTGATGGTAGCGGCCTGTGTGTGTGCGTGTGTGTGTGTAAATATGCGTGATGATGTGATACATAAGCTCGTAGACGTGATAACTCAAAAACATTCATGGTGTATCAGTTCACTTGTTTTTCGTGGAACTGTATCGTTTTCGATGGAGTCAAAGGTCACTTGAGAATGATAGTCAAAGTCAGAAGCGTTAGTTTTAATAAGACGATTAAACATTACTTTAGACCTAAATCCTTTTGCTTTACTGGGTGAAATCTCAACTACATATATGCTCAGCGTTTTATATAGGTAACATCGGCAGTTCATACTTGTTATTTCTAAATGTACCTCTCACACCCTGGAATTGATGAAACAGTTATTACACACAGTGAGAGCGCAAAGTCCAAACACCGTAAATAGTAGTTTAGTACCTTAACTTGATTCTAAATAAAATGAGTGCGCTTCAGTTCAAGCAGCTTTATGAAATTGGTCACCGACGACACGTTTGTCAGCTTTATAAATCCAGTCAAGTACATTCATCCAAATTGCAGAAAACTTTGATCAAACTAAGACACCTTAGAAGCATTCTTTTAGTGGACGATAAAAATATTAATTAGTTTTTAATTAATAATTAATAAGTTAGTAATGAGTTAGTAATGCATGAATGCTTATATGATTCTGAAAATGTCATCATCCACACACAATTTACTTAATCACATGCAAAATTGAACGAGAATCCCTCCCTCCCCCCCCCCCCTCTTCTTTCTGCACTACTTTGAAATGAAATTCGACTTAAGTAGCAGATAATGACATTGCTTTTTACAGGATTTTACTATCAAATAGTTGTGCAAAATCTACTGCCTTTCAAGTCGAAAACTGTTCTACTATAAGGCCTAACAGCCGGTTTGAACCAGAAGACACGCTCGTGAAGATCAATTCTTCTCTCTATGATAAAATGAAGAAAAATGAAGCAAAGGAAAAAACAAGACAATGAGTGTAAGACAAAATGCTCCCACACACACAAGAAAAAGGGAGAGAAGAAGAGAAAAAAATATGGAAATGATGCGAAACTTATTCATCCTTTGAGGATATGAAGAGGATGGTGACTCACTCATGAAATGTTCTCAAGGAGAAACATTCAAATCCGAATCTCACGAATGTCACTCTTCATTAAATGTACATCTGAAGGAAGAATTATTACAAGGGGCTCTATGGAGAATGAAGTTGGCTTGTCTGTCTGGATAATTTGTGTTTATATATACTTCACATTTTAGTCTCTCTGCAGTTAACTTGATTATGCTCTTGAAAATTTCCATCGGATTCAATATTTGAACACCCCTGTTTGTTGGTGAGTAACCCAAAAAATTGTTAAGAAGGACAAAGAAAGAGATTAAGAAAAAAAGAAAATGGAAAAAGATAAAGGAAAAGATATTAAAATAAAGTAAACTCATGAATTTCACATGAAAGTAATCATTTCTGCAAAATTACTAAATATAACAATATATTCATTGTTGTTTATGTAATCTTGATTCTATGGTTTAAGTAAACTGATCACATGTGCGTCACAGTATCCTCTTAATATGTTTAATCTGAAATTCAATCTTTCACTTTAATGAATGTAGGTGTGTGTTTGTTTGTGTTTGATTATTTACTTTGTTTACTTTGCATTTTCTTGAATCTGTCATTATTGCTGTTGGGTCTGTGTTTACTATTTTTTGCATATTATTTGCCAGTTAAAAACAACACTTTAAATTTTTCTTGAATCTTGAACGAATAAAAAAATGTGTTTATTAGTTTACTCTTGCGTTTGATTTTCAAAAATAATAAATGTACTATCTCGAGGTATAAGATTTGATTGTTTCAGGTAATTCGTTAAGGCAACCCATTGTCTTGTAATTAAGCCATTGTTGTAAATAGTTCATGTACAGTAATCAGTATAAACATAACTATTGATTTGTAATTTTTTTGTTTATAAATAAGGCATGAAGATCTTGTATTTGAGGTAGCACCTGTTAAACTCTATTGTACCTTTACATGAGTTTATAATGTTGAAAGAGACAGGTCTACATACAGTACATCTCTGCGGGGTTGCTGATCTTGAGCTTGTCTCTGTGGTAGAGCAAAGAAACCAACACCTGTTCAGACTGTTAGATATTTGATTTCTCACAACCAGTTTTAAGGATGACTTTATTTTGTTTATGATTATTTACTTGACTCATAAATTACAGTTAAGATATTCTTGTGTCGACCAATTTCATGTATTAAATGGTTATATCTTCATTAGCAATTCTCTGACATTGTTGCCCAAACTCTGTTGTTTGTCGTGTGTGAATTTTGTGGACTAAAGTAACGCATTGTTTTCAAGTACCATCCATTCCTTTGTTGATCTTGTTGTGCTAGCGGTATCAAGACATTGTAGCCACCTCAGTGCCGAATTTATGCAATGTTCATCTACCGCAGTCAGTCAAATGCCTGGATATAAACAGATATAAACAGATCAATAGATTGGCAACAACCTTGTCTCTGTCATTCATGCCTTGAATTAAGTCCCTGCATGCTGTTCTCGGTTATTTCGGATATCGTTCCATAAACCTTCTTGTCCATGAGTTATACATCGGACGAAACTCAAACTGTTTGTCTGGAAGAACTGTGTTATTACCAAGCCAAAGTGTCGTACATGACACATATCGTTTCGAATGTGTGAAAAATCCTCTTGGGAGGTAGGTTTCCACCTAGTAACAACCGCTTTGTGTCATATTAAAACTTCTATCAATTTCTGTCACCTTGCTCGATGCAAAAATGTGACGTCTCTTTTCCATTCTTTTTTTTCCCCATCTCGCAGGATGTTCGAGACGCTTTCAGGAGGAAGAGCGGCAAGTCAAGATTAAGCATTAAACCCTTTTCTGGACGAGCAACAGCGGTGAGTCACAGACGATGTGTTTTTTATGAACAAATTGGGATCTTTCGAGGGTTACGCATTTTTTGACATTCTCCGTCAAGTTTTGACTTTCTCCCTGTCTCAAGTACGAGACATAATTGTAAATGACGTACATCGTGCCCGAGATTTGTGTACGCATAAAAAGCTGTTATTTATACCTCATGGATTAGTACAAAGAAAGGGTTGGATATAAAAGGGGATGTGTTTGTGTGCTAGTATAGATCTTACAGTAGCAGCCTTACATGTTATAAGCAATGCATTTACTTCACTCCTCTCTTACCTGTCTTTCCATATATATATATGCACTCCCATCTACCTAGCCTATACCGACTGGAAACACTCTTGCACCGTTCCCCCTCCTCCCCCAATCCCCCCCCCCATATGACCCTCTCCCTCTTATATTGCTGGTCTTGCCTGCATTAGGTTACTGTGTACAGAACAACTTTGCTTAAAATTGTTGATTTCTGTGGCCAGCCGTTTACCATTTTCCTGTGAGATAAATCCTGGCAGTGTAATGATCGAAGCTCGTCTATTTGTAGCATTTTTGCAAAGGATGAAAAGAAGTAGTCATAGATAGGAGCAGACAAACAAACAAAGAGTAGTAACAAGGAAGCTTGACGAAACCTACAGTTTGCAATCAAAAAAGAGATCTGCAGCCAGTCCCAAAAATTTGATCAATAGCCAGCCTTCAAGTCTGAGTGAACTCGATGTATTGTTGTCCATCTCACAAGCAGTTTCCATGTATTATTTACTTCCAGTATTGACAATTTGACTTGTTCTTAGCAGTTTACAAGTTCAATAACTTTGTGTTGGAAACATTGATTTTATTTCATGAACATTTGACTGGCGTTTCATGAAGTAATATTATATCAACGATGGTGGAGATAGCGTGTAACGCTGACACAATAGAGTTCAATTAAAAATGTTTTAATAGGAAAGGACTCTTGATGATAATTGGAGATTTTTACTTAAAGTTTACTCAAATTTTAACTCAAATTTTTACTCAAAAGCCACATAGATGATGCCATCCACAGTGATCTGTTCACCTGTTACCATTGCTCTCCCCAGGTGACTGTCTCTTCCAGTTACAAACCCTTCTACCCCCTCCACCTCCCCACCTCCCTCTCCAACTGCTTCCTCTCATATAACATACAAGGGGTCTATAGTCTGACAGTTTCACAATCTGTTTGTTTCTTCTTGGTAACCCATCACCTTCCATGGTTTCTAAATCATTTACCTATCAGATTACTCTGTAAACACCCTCTTTATATCCAAATTTGAAATGTGGGTGTACCTCTGGACAGGGCTCCCCCCGCTAAGGTCACCCTTGTTTGTGCATAGTCTTTTGTGTGGGAATGGGTAACCCCCCCACCCCAAGCATGTTATACTGTACCTCCCCCACATCTTACACGAACCCTATCTCACCATTCCATCCTTACGATGAACCCTCTCAGTGAAAGCTGACTTATACGAATCCATCCTTCCCTGTCTCGTTAGTTAATCCATCTTACGATAATTACATAGTGCTTCATCATGCTTATTTAATTCAAGTCATTTATCAATTCTCAACCCAGATAGAATTAAGAATGTGAATGATCACCCTTGTATCTAGTTAATGCAGCATTCTTCAGCCATCACCCATCTCTTGTTAACTTTTCGTCCAAAATTCCCGTTCCCGGGGATTAATCAATCTTAATCGTTCCGTTTCTCTCACGGCAGACCGCCACCCCGAGAGAGGGTCTGGCCAGCAACGGATTCACACCTCAGGAATCGCAGATGAGAAGGCACACGTCGGATGTTGCCCTGGACAAGAGCGATACCGGGAACAAACGAGGGAGCGGCAACAGTATCCACAACGAAGTAAGGGCGTCCGTTTCGGTGCCAATGAACTTATCTGCCAGTGCGGGAGGTATGTAGTTCAGCACGCACGCATGCAATAATATCTGATATGTGTTGTTGTCTCATCTAGGAAAGTGAGACTTGTGTCATTAGTTTTGTTTCTTCGACTAAGGAAAGATTCAAGTCTGAATAAAGGGTTCATTTCAGGCTAAGAAGACTTCCGTTCACTCTAATAGGTTGAGTCTAATATAGCTCCTTCCTTTCCTGCACTTAAAAATATTTCTTGCACTTTGCAACATTTCAAAGCAAGAATTATAAAATTAAATTTTGTTGATAGATATATGGCTTTTCTTCAGGTTGCAAGAATTTGTAAAAAAATAACCCTGAACTGAAAAAGCAAAACTTGCTTGCATTGCAGCATCCAACCATTATGCTGTTACTTTCAGGTAAACCACCCAATCGAATTTTAGTTTATGCTGTGGGAAAGAAATCCTTCTGAGACTTTTTGGCAGTGAAGCCCAGCTGCGGCACTGCCTTAATGTCATTGTGCTCAGGTGTTGGATTGCCTAACTTTTTCAAAAACATGAGGTAACAAAAAGTTGGAGAATAGCATAGAGAAAACTCATTTTGTTTGATGTAAGATACTGGAAAGAAAATATTCAAAATTTGATTGACAGATTTACACTTAATACAATATTTTGGGTAAACATTTCATATACAGCTCATTATTAACTTAACATTCATTGTCATTGTCTTTCCTTTCGTCTCACAAGATTTCTCAATTTTTTTCTTCCCTGAAAAAAAAGGAGAAAATCTGAAGGACATTCTCCTCCTTTCCCAAAGTGTCATACATTTAATTTTGAAAGTAATGTGAGTAGGGAAATTCTGTAACGATCTCTCCCCCCCCCCCCCACCCCCACCCCCGAATGTGAGCATGTCGTTTGAAATCATGAGAGACTTGGAAGCCCCGATGCCAATTGCAGTTCTTAATTTCATTGTTTATATCCTGGCCCAGAAATCCCTATCATCCGCCAGTGTATTGCTTCAATACTGTAATGCAAGCTGCGGGCGATAAAACTTGCATGATCAATCTTTCACCTGATGAAGGTGCACCGCTGTTGCCGTAGCAACTGGGAGGACATTACACTCATTCCCAATTTATGAGATGGATGCCTTTGCCATTTCCTCCTTCGATCTGTCTTTTTTCCCTTCCACATCGTAATTTTCTGACATTTTGGATGGGCTGAAGAAGAGGGATTGGTAGACAGAGGTGCTGCATAAGGAGGATAATCCTGGAAACATTTGTCTAACGACTTTGAGTAATAGGCACAATCTTCACTCATCTTGTCAGGATTTGCAACTGTTTGGGTTTACTTGTTACTTTTTTAGTTTTATTTGTCTGTGATGTGTCTGGCAACGATGGCAAAGAATGTCTCACAAAGATAAACGACAAGTTTGCTGAAGATATATCCTGTATATATTTATGTATACATCAATACCCCCCCCCCCCC
>JAIPMN010013824.1:0-12846 GCA_020650975.1 Apostichopus californicus | reverse complement strand
CCCCCCCCCCCCCCAGTCCTAAAAAATTAAAAGCTGTTCAAGCCTGCAGGGTCACTTGGTGCCTTTGGATTTGTTTAAGGCAAATGTAGTTAGCAGAATGCCAAACAGAAAAGCTGTAGGTACATTTACTGTGCACAGAAAATGTCTGACATGTTATTCGTTACCAGCGATCAACTCGCACCCGAAACCATGGCCTGTGTCAAATCGTCAGTATAGGCTACTGCTATTCCAGTGTTCTACAGTGTATATTTATATACTGTATTTATACTGCGATACATGAATATTAGACGGTAGGTAGTATACGTCGAAGCATCTTCAATGTTCATGCTACTCGCTACTAGTATTAGAAAAGATAACCCGTTTGTCTTTTTTGCAAACACAGACAGGACACACCTTGTTTACTTACCACCAATTTCTTCGTTTGCTCAATCTTTGTTAAGGGCACAACATTTCTTCTTGTTTGCTTAATATCAGAACCATAAAAGACTATGTAGATAGGAGAAGGTATTGGTTAGTTTATGTTCATAAATGGAACAGAGAATGAGGCTTTAATGAGGTACCAATCCAACCATATTCTATAGCTCTGTTTGAAATGCATAATTCACCCAGATAGCTAAGAAAATCTCGCCCGGGGATATATTCTAGTTTAATAGTCGTGTCTGGATACAGTCAGTTTAAACATGTGTGATGTCATGTTAACTAGAATCTGAAACATTTTAAAGTTTTCTTTGTTATTTCTGTTAACATTTTTCTAGATGGTTAACAGTGTTGACACTGAAACCAAATGATATTTTTAGCTGGCCATGTTAAGAACTTTGCCATTTGCAAATCTTTAGATTTCCAATTACACAGAAAATGAACAATGTTAACTATACAGTACAGTATATCATGAAAAGTTAGAGCTCACATGTCTCTCTATGATGTCATATATATTAACACTTGATCAAGTCTTCAGCCTTGTTTGTTAAGGAACATTACATCCGTAATATCTACCAAATACTGTAGAATAAGAATACGATCTTTCTCCACTGTTTGGAGGAGTCATTCATTTACACTTATATGCAGCATACAGACCAGACCTGGAAAATGGCTATTTACTGGCTAAATTATAAATTGTAGTGGATTTTGCCATTTACCACCCAGCTGTAGAGAAAATGGCTGCTGGCAAATTTCTTCCAGTAGAAGTTAAGAACTAACACACAAGGGTAAGTGGGTCGACAATCATCAGGACGTCACAGAATCGGCATAATTACTGCACCTGACATTAAGCCCGGTAGTAGTTCTGTTTAATTATCAGCAAAATATTATTGGGATGAACTAAAACAGTATAAATATACAGTATAGTTAACTGATGTGTGTTGTAATTCTTACATATGGATCCTTGCGGAACTTGGCACAAAACATCCCTTCACGCAGCAAATATCACTAAAAATAAGCACATTTTGCGCTAACTCTTTTGATAACTGTCTAAGTGTAGCACTCAGAAAATTCTTTCTTATGTCATTTTGAAGAATATTGTGTCCTCTTTACGATAATGTGTCGTTATTTATAATGCGTGTGAACTAAACCCCGTACTTTTTAATCTGAAAAAGTAAAAACCGCTTCGGAAAGCAGTGAACGTCTTCAAAATGTCCCTATCTCTCAATACTTACATTGTGCTTGCTGGGAGGTGTGATTGCGTAACCAATTTTTTTCCTATGCCAAAGAAAACTTTGTTGACTCCTCTCTCTAGTGATATAAAATTCGACTTGATTGGTCAATATTAAGGATCGTACTTTTCACCAGCAAATCAAAAGCATCGTAAGAAATTCGTAAGAAAGTCCTCCTTTACGCGGCTCATCTGAACACACCACAATGTGCAGTGCTCTCACAGCAATTCCGGAGAGTGACCGCAAAGCTTCCTGTGCATATACAACAGCATTTAATTCTCCGACAATGGGCCGTTTATAGAGCAAAAGTTTCCATATGAATCTTGATATTTAGACAGTAGAATTCTTGATTTCTTGAAGCAAGTACTGGCTAAACTTGTGAAATTCTGGGCTAGCTGATAGACAGACCAATGATGGTAGATAGTTTGTGTCTCTTTAACAAGTAGGAACCTTTTCTGTCTTACCGATCAAGGCATATAACGTTCCACATATGTATTAACTTGGATATATCACGTAGAACTTATATCCAATGTATCCCATATTTGTAATTGGAAATCGCCACACCTCCGTCTGTTTTTTACAAATTTATTCACAATAGAGAATTTTGTGTCCCGCAAAATTGTTAATGTATGTATTATTTTATGTTAGCATAATTGTCATTTTAAATGTTTTGAGGCATAAATTCCATTTTAAACTGGGCGAGTTAATATAACATCTATTTCACGAGCCAATTAGCTTACTGCTGAGTACAGTGTGGCAACAACTAATAATAAGTGTCAAATTCTATTCAAAATGCAAATTTTGTGATGCAAGCTAGCATGTGATAGCCCTTGGCCAAAGTATGGTCAAAGTTTTTAATGGTCTGATCACATGACCACATGTGATGTTGCTTTTACTTCATTCCTCTACTACCTCTATCTCCAATCAACACATGTGCACTCTCCCATGTACTATACCTACAACATATGGCAATATTTAAGAACTGTGCCAGTAGTTATCTCCTATAACATATATCAAAGTGTCTCTATGTGTAATGTAGATAAGTAGTTTATTAAAAATGTGTATCTTAATACTAGATCTCAGTTAATGAGCCGGTGGTTTAGAGTCCATGCAAACACAGGTGTGGTGACAAAAAAAACGTCAACCGAATGAGGCTGAAAGTTGAGGGGTGAGTGAGGGGCCAATTTGTAAAACCATTAAATGTGCTTTTGACTTTCAAAGAGAAAGAACGAAAGAACGGCCGAATATACGGAATAATGAACCAAAGAATAAAAGAACAATTTAGCATTAACAGACAAAAGAGAGACAGAAAAAAATGAATGAACTTCAGTACGAAAGAAAGACAGAGAACGAATTACGAATGAACTTTGGATTGAAAAGAAAAAAATCAGCCAACATAGGACATTGATTAAAATACCAAGCTGGTAACAATACAGTTTCTGATTAATCGGTGACAAAAGGGTGGATGTGGTTAAAATGAATCTTTTACAGTCGTGGTTTTAATAGGTACCGTGTTTAAATCTTAGGAAGAAAAAATTGTCAATAAATGTCAACATCTTACAATTGGACTATTGACATAGAGATAGACGTAACGATCGATCAATCAGTGATCTTGCAACATGTACACAAAAAAAACTTTGTTACAGCTAGTAGTCATGAACAACTGTCAGTGTGTCACTGACCATAGTTACCGTCTAGACGGTGACATCCCTATGTTCCTACGTCTCTATGTTCCGAGTCTCTATGTTCCGATGTCTCTATGTTCCGACAATACTAAATAATTTTTGGACTCATTAGTTTTTTCGACCAACATTTTTTCGGACCCAATTTTTTTCGGACCAACAATTTTTCAGACCAGATATTTTTTGGGGGACTTAATTTTTTTGGGCCCAAATTTTTCGGACCCAATTTTTTTGGACCCACATTTTTTCGGACCTATTGGACCCACCAAATTTGTTTCACGAAAAAAAGGGCCAAAGTTTGTAAGAAAAATTTGGTCCAAAAAAAGTTTGGTCCAAAAAAATTTTGGTCCAAAAGAATTTGGTCAGAAAACATGTTGGTCCAAAACAAATTGGGTCCGAAAAATGTTGGTCAAAAAAAATTATTTGGTATTGTCGGAACATAGAGATGTCGGTACATAGAGAAGCCGGAACATAGAGATGTCGGAACATAGAGATGTAACCGTCTAGACTTGGGTTGATGTAAATTAGATATGAACGTTTGCAGAAACTGCCGGATGACTTGGAAGGCATGGGCAGAAAAATCAAGACATTTTTACTGTAATGTTGGGTGAACATTAAAGGCAGTAATATAGTGCATTTATTTTCACCTAAATTTAGTCAGATTTATACATGCCTACATGTATACAATCTACATAGCATGTTTTTTTTTCTTTTTGGATGTAAAATGCTGAAGATAGTAGATTGGTTCTGTAAAAACAAAACAGCCTGTAGTGAAACAAAATTTTACAATTGTGTACATGTAAAACAGCAACTTTTTCTATTACAACAACATTTACTTTACAATCTAACATTATTCACTGTGTTTTTATAGTAGATCAGCTGCAGCTTGTATTGGTGATCTGTAGCCCTTTGAATCAGATAAACTACGGATGATGTTTCTACATTCCTATCATGTTCTTTTCTGGCAGGGGCACCTATACTTTTTGTTTGTGTATCGGTTCTGCGAAATTGCTCTGGTACTACTATATAAATGCTCCTCTCTCCGACGTTTCTTGCCTGTATTTAGTTTGATCCTCCACTCGTATACCTTTCTACTTTTGCACCCAACCCTCCCATCTACCGTACCTTTTTGATTGGATTGACGTTTCAGAACTCTCCCCGCCATGGCCCTTATCCCATGTCCATGACTTTACCCTCTTTCTTTTACTCCTTACAAATCTAAGTTGCAAAAGTTTACCTTATATGTTCTGCAGAGAATTTTCAATTCAGGAACATTCACTTCGTTTCTCGGTGCTTTTTTAAAAAACAAAATTTATGTTGATGGAGAATCCTATCAGAATAAAGTTTCTTCAACTTTTACAGAAAACACTGAATTTATTTTGGTTTTGCCATGCAATTTTCTTGCATGCAAATTTTGGTAGGTTGCAAGATGTCACTGTGATTGATTTTATATTCGGTTTTACTTTGATGACTTTGTGTGTGTGTTGATCCCTTGGAAACCACCAGATTTCCAAAAGGGTCTTTAAAGGGTGTGAAGACTTGTGCAGAAAGAAACGTCTAATGCCTAGTTTCGAATGAGGTGTAACAGAAGTGTTAAACGCCACCATCGATCCCAGAAAATACACACACAGCTTGCTACCGTCGGTAATTAGACACTAGTGTACAGTCAGTACATACAGCTGCGGTCAATACCCAGATCACAGTATACAAACGATGGACATCTCAGGTCCAGCTAAAGATAACAAGGGTATCACGTTTCATTACTGTCTGCATTTTGTAGCAACACAAACAAAACGTCACTTGCAAGCAACAGAAAGGTAACTTTTTTGGATGGCCGCACACGGTTTGGGGCGAGTCTTCAATGCCTTTAACCCTGTCTAATAGTAGGTAGTGAATGACTAAATGTTTTGAGTGGCTGTGGTTCTTAACCTTCAATGTTCTCTCCTTCTCAGCAGAACATTAGTTTGATCTATGTGGTACTTAAGAAGTGAAGGCTTGCCTAGCTGTCACTACACTTGTGAGGGTAATTGGGGCTATATAGGCCTATACCTCTGTGTTCCAATAGCTGTTTATCCTTGATAGAGCTTTAATTAAAGTACCAATGCTCTTGAATTATCTTGAGCACAGTAAGGATGGAGTAAGGGGTAAGGGTGGTGAGAGTTATGGAATTGTTTCCAGAGATCATTTATTATATAGCTGTCTACACATCTACAGTACCACCTTGTTATTTATGCTGCCAGATTGCAGCTTTTTGTGTTTCATATTCAGAAAGCATGAATCTATACCAGATTTCCCATACATGTAGTATTTCTTTTCTCTCCACTGTGGATCATATTTCGTAGAGCTTATATCTCACAACCTCTTTGAACTAACATTTTGATCATTCCTCTGGGGTATACATGCTCTGCTGTTTTTGTATTGTCTGTTATCATGATGTGAAAACAAGGGATCATGGTTAGTAGCTGGTGCATGGGCAAGATTTACAGCCGGCTGACATAGGTCCCTGTTTGGCTCAGGGTGAATGTTGCAAGAAGCAATCCGCATCATGATGTTATATATCTGGCAGTAGCTCAGTGTTATTATAAACAGGGAGACTAGCTCTAGATCTCTCTCTGTCTCTCCGAAGAGTCAGCAGAAGATGGAGGGCATTGAGTCATACTGAAGCTGTGCTGCTGTATATATATGCTACTTTTACAGTACTGATTCTTCACCATCTTTTCTCCTTGTATCAATTTAGTCTGCTTATTACATCCTCTACTTGTTGCCTACGTAGCTTGTTCAGATTGCAACTTGAGATTATGTAACTGCCTTTGTAAACAGCATCCATGCTAATGAAGAAAACAATTCACTCCTTGTTCCACTCCTCCCCTTGTCCTCTGATCATCCTGTCCTAGCTCTCATCATCTTATCCTCCCTTTCCCGTGTCCTCTCTTCATCCTTGTCCTCCCGTTCCCGTGTCCTCACTTACCCTGTCCTCTTTCCATTGTCAATATCACCTTGCATTCTACCAATTGTCCTCTCTCCTACTTATCTTCTCTTTCCCCTTGTCCTCTCTTCCCCCTGTCCTCTCTTTCCATTGTCCATATCACCTTGTCCTCCATTCGCATTTCCATTCTTCGTTTTGTCCTCTCTCCCACTTATCATCTCTTCCCCCTTGTCCTCTCTTCCCCCTTGTCCTCTCTATCCCCTTGTCCTCTCTATCCCCTTGTCTTTTCTTAATCGTGTCCTCTCTTACCTTGTCCTATGTCATCTTTCCCTCTCTTTCCCCTTGTCATCACTTCTTGTCCTCTCTTTCCCTTAAGCTCATTTATCTTTATCCTCTCTATCCCCTTGCCCTCTCTATCCCCATGCCCTCACTCCCTCCTTGTCCTCTCTTCTTGTCCCCTCTGTCTCTTGTCCTCTCTATCCCTTGTCCTCTCAGTCCCTTGTCCTAGTATATAACCTTGTCCTATATGACCTAGTCCTCCCTTCACTTTGTCCGTTCTTCCTCTTGTCCTCTCTATTACTACTCTCAAGGTTGTACCTTTTTTTTCGAGTCTTAACATTTTATTATCGCAGTTCTAGACTTAATAATTACTTGTAAGGGTATATCCGACAGAAAATATACTCCCTGGCACAAAGGAATGCATTTTTCCTTCACATATATATCCTTTGCAGACGAGAACATTTCCTACGGATATTTGCTAGCAGGTGTGGTGAGGTTAATTTGCTGGTCTGAACTTTCCACAAACAGTAACCAAGTATTTATAGATTTTGCTTGACGAGGACACTCGAAGTAAAATTGTCGTGATCATGGTCTGCATGGGTTTATAGTCTTGAGGTAAAGGGGACTGGGGTTAAGAGTGGATCAAGTTGTTTGGTTTTCATATCTAGGCCTCTGCCTTGTGTGAGTTTTCTCAAGAAGTGCAGGCAGTTCGGCTTGTAATATGTAACACCTGTGCAGGTATACTTGCCCAGCCATGCATGAATAGTTTCTGTCTCTAGTTAATTATGTAATTAATAAACCAATGACATGAATGAATAATACTTGCTTTTGACATAAATATTGCCAAATCAAATAGAATATATACTGTCACAATTATAGCATACAACAGAAATTCTCAAACTGTTTAATATTTGCTAATCAAGTTTTCATGAAGAAATTCTTTGGCAACCAACGATTTGTAAGCTACAGTTTGGTAACCTAGTTAGTGGGACATTAGGGAGCGCTGTGGTAAATAAACGGTTACCAATTTGCACTGTAGGTTAATGTGTGTATGTCGAGTGCATCTGTTCTTGACTGGAGTCAGATAAGTTTTGTATTTTGTAAATATCCAGATCAGACTAGGGGAACTAACCTAAGAGTTTGGGTCAAATTAATGATGATCCCCTGAGTGTCATGATTGAGTCATGATCAGGTCATGGTCAGGTCATGATCGGGTCATGATTGTAACAAGAGGGAATGAGATGTTGATAGTGGGCTGGGTCTGATCCTGAGTGGGCTTGAGTGTAGTTACAAAGTTGGTCATAGTCCTTACTGCAGTATCAGATCCTGTGTTGGCTTCTAACGACTTAAAGCTACTGTAGGCAAAAAAATGCAATTTACAAGTGTACCTAGAGATCATGCTCAGTGAATTATATGACATTAATAATATCTGCAGTATATAATAGTAGGCCTACAATCAAATTTAATGGTTAACTTTGGTGAGTGGCCAAAAAAGCTTCTGAATCATTAAACTCCAATTTTCAATCCTGTCTAATTAGCAAATAATCGGCTTATGTCTGCTGCGTTGGTCGGTGCAGAGCTCTGTGCTGACTAGCAATGATGGCTAGCTACCACACTGAGCACTGGTCATTTAAAGGTTCAAACCTTGCAAAATGTGAGTTGTGGATATGAGAATAATCACTATTTGCAAATAGCCCCCTCCCTACCTTCTCTCAACAGTCTGAACAAATAGAACTATTGATTATGTCCTACATTTATCCACTTTTAGTAAGTTTTACTCCTTCCTTTGGTGTGCTGCTTGATAACGAGATCCTCCCCCCCCCCCATCCCCAGTGTAAGGAAATGACCATTTGTCATATTATTAACCCTGTGGTGCGATGAGGGTACTGCCATCTAATATCTTAAGTTTGTCTATACTGTTAGTATTTAAAGTCTCAATGTGTGTTTGTTGATGAATTTTGGAAAACTAACTTCCGAAGCCGATTCAATATTTCTTATTCTAAATGCACTCTGACCAGGTGGGTTTAATGGAGAAAAGCTGTCGCAATCGAAAGAAAGAAATTTATTTTCTGTTGCCCTTCTGGCGCGAACGGTTTACCGTAAAATCACTGCGACCGCCCAAATCAGCATGTTCATCGCACAAATGTAACCTATATATATATACTGTATCGTCCACTTTTTTGACCCAATTTCACTGAGGAAACGTCTGAAAACACCTGTTTCTAATACTGTATTGTAGAACACATTTACAGTTGAAATGTTAACCACATGGTTATGTGCTGTACAGTCATATGACTGTACAGCACATAACCATGTGGTTAACATTTCAACTGTAAATGTGTATAAACAGTATACGTACCACTGTTCTGCTAGTACTTAACACATACTGTACACACTGTACACACTGTGCAGTAGTACTAACTACATTGTAGTATGTTTTAACAGTTGCAATGGATATGGTAATGTGCTGTTCAATAGAAACATAGGACTATGCTGCTGCTAACTACTTAACACCGTACTGTTTTCTTGTTGAACAATCTTACTGTTTTTAAAAAGGCAACCAACTTGGTGATTTATTGTATAATATAGCATATAGTACTATACTGCTAGTACTTAAATACTCATACTGAATTTTCAAGTACGCTCTAACAATTTTATAGAAAGAAGCTTTGGTGCCGCTTTAATTGTGAAAAATGATGTAGATCATTCTCATGCTCACATACCAGTAACAATTTGTTCTTCAGCAGGGTGCTGTGAGCTCACCCACTAAAAGAGAGCTCCCTGTTTTTAGGAATTATGTGCACTACATATCCTGTGATATGATTTCTTCTGTACTTTCAAGGTTTCAAAAAAAAAAAAAATTAATTTGTTTTACAGACTTGTTTTTCCTTTGCTTTTCTTTCCTTTTGTTGTAATGCAGTTTTCACTTTTATAGCTCAGTGCCAAAACATGTCTAGCCAAATGTAGCAGTTTATCACATGATTGTAACATGAGTACTGCAGGTGACACCTATAGTCTGGGAACATGAATCACTGGTGCAAGTGTTTGTAATATGTTGTCATACTTAATGTAATAATAACCTCTACTGTTATAATAGAGCATTTAAAGGCATTGAAGCATCGCCCCAAACCGCGTGCCGCCCTCTGAAAAATTTAACTTTCCATTGCTTGCAAGTGAAGTTTTCCTCTTGTCGCTACAAAATGCAGTCTTTTATCTGGACCTGAGATATCCATCGCTGCTATGTACACTGTGTTGTGGGTATTGACCGTAGCTGTATGTATTGACTGTACACAAGTGTCTAATTATGGACGGTAGCAAGCTGTGTGTGTATTTTCTGGGATCGATGGTGGTGTCTAACACTTCTGTTACACCTCATTCAAAACTTGGTCAGACGTTTCTTTGTGCGCAAGTCTTCACTCCCTTTAACCAAGTGTTTGAAAAGGCAATCAAAATCATTGCAAATAGCAAAGAAGCAAATGTATAAGGCAGTAGGGGTGGGGGAGAGGGGAAGGGAATTCGGTGCTGGGGTCAACACCAGGGCTGAGCGAATATAGGGCATCTTCATCTGGAGCCCCCTCCTAAAAAAGACAACTTAAATAGGAGGACCTGACATTTTGGGTATCTTCGAAGTATTTCAAGCTTGCTCATGAGCTGTTTCTAACATCTTCGATCACCTTTTCCCGAAAACGAAAGTTTAAATGGTTGTCACATTAGCATAAACTTATGATCTTCCTAGTGATACAATTTCTAGCACATACTGCAAAATACAGACCAGCACTATTGTTTGAGTGCCAGACTGACATACAGATTGACGAAGTGGAGATGTATACACCGTAGGATAGCTTAAAAAGGTTGCATAAACCTTAAACACCATTGACAGTCATTTACTTTATTCAGCTCAAAATGTTTAACGACAGATAACTCAATAAAAAATAATGAATCGATATGGAAATTGCATAGAACGGTGTCATTTTCACTGAGCTTTTAGTGCAGTTAGCTAGAAAGGTCGTAGTTTAAATTTGGCAAACATGTACTGAGACTTTAATTATATCCCAGACACAACAACAACAACAGACAATACAGTGTCTGAAGTGTCTCTAAGGGCTGGTTGGAAAATGTGAAGGTAGGTTTCTTATATTGAGAATATTGGAAAAAAAAAGAAAAAAAAAAGGGGAAATTGAATAGTGAGTTTGGCTGGCTGTAGAGTACTCTACGAAAAAAGGGGTGGCGGGGGCTTAATTGAAAGTTAATTTGTACATGCAAATTAGTTAGTTAATAATCGCTCTTTCTATCACAGATCATGTCATGTCACATGTTCAGGTATCTGTTCAGGGCGTAGGATTCATAAAGTGTTTTGTTCTAGATGATATAAAACAAGTTTTGGTGTTGCTCGGGTTTATATCTGACATATGGCATTGCAATTGATTGCTTAATTCAAGTTCTGTTTAATGGCATATCTGGATAAGTTGAGGCCATGTGCCAATAAATATAACAACCTGTACACATGCATTGATAGGTACAGGTGTACGTGTTGAATACCACACATGCCTCTTTCATCTTTCTGTTTTGCAAGGCAGTTCGCATACATGTTTGTTGAAAGAGAGAAAGAGGTGAGCGAACCGTCAGTAAAAAGAATGCAGAACATGAAAAATCGTGCAGAAATTTCAAAAGGACCTCTTACCAAATGTTTGTCAAAGGTTGGTCAAAAAATTGATAGACAATCGTTTGAATCTAAAAGAATTCACAAAAATTTAAGAATCTACTCTGCTAACCTGTCTACCCACAACCTTAGCACTCTTTCTGCCATGTCTAGAATGATACCAGGTAGATTTGGAACAGTGTAAAATTTGGACAAAAGTCGGGGCTGGTGTAGGTACGTGTTAAGAATGGGTAGATTTGGAGGTGAGGGAATTGGAATGGAGTTGTTGACAAGCTATTAAAGCTAAGGTACGCATGGTAGTAAACTAACCCGAATTTATAGCTTAAAGAGTCCAGATTATTACAAGTATCAAAGCCCAAGGCCTTCTCACACAACTTTACAATGTCAGTAACACCTGGTCACTAGTAACTTTGTCACACCTCCCACAAATAACCAAGTGTGCAAAATTCATTCGGTCACTGCCGGGTCACTACAGTGTCTGACACCCCATAGGTTACCTCACGAGTCCCCATTAAACTACACCTGGGGTGAAGAGAGACCTGCAATTGAGATTACGTGCCTTGCTTGAAAGGACACGCTGTAATGATCTGGACCGGACTCGGACCTGATTACTTGGATGGGCAGGTCCATTGCCTTGACCATAACGCTGTCTATAGTGATCGTGTTGGGCAGTTTCCTCCGTTCTCATGAATATTCATTTGTGTGGTCTTTTGGATAAACCCTGTCAGTTAACTCCTGCTGTGATAATGTGGTAGGGGGTCTTCTAACTGTGTGTGTTAGCTGGATGGTCGTTAGAGCTCTACAAATGTGATCCATCTGAGATGAATCTTAAATTGCCAATCTTTTTCTTTTTCTTTTTTTTCTTTTTGAAGAGAACAGTTTTTGTTCTTGCTCGCTAATAAAAATATGTTAGAGACGAGATCTGGAATGTCTATTTGTTACCATGGCCTCCTGAATTATGAAATATCTTTGAAATTTTCAAATTATGCCTCGCTATAAAGGGTTTCCAAAAATCATGAAGAAAACAAATTGTGTTACTTTAGCCCTTTTTTTATAGCCTCCTCCTGCAAGTTTACAATATATGTATTTCCTTTGGGCAGCTGGGTCATATAACATGTAGATTTACTTCGCTCCTCGCTTACCTGTCTCCTCACAACCTTAGCACCTCATTCTACCGTGTCTAGTATGCCCTGGTAATCTTTTAACACTGTGCACCCTCAGCGACCGGCTCCTCCGGTCGTTGCCCTTCCTTCTCATTCTACCATCCAAAGTGTTTACACATGCGTTTTGCCCGCAACTGCCCTCAAGACACTGGATTTTTACCTTCTTTACATCCTTTGGGATTTCAGAACATTCTACAGTCGTTTACAGCCTGATAAGTATCCTTTTCTTCTAAAGGGAGGGAGTTTGGGGGCTGTTTTGAGTGTGCAACCCACGCCCATGTGTTCGTTTTTGAGTAGCGTAACGTTACTTTCTCAGGTAGTAGTTCCGCGAAACTGCTTCGTTCGTTTCCGCCTGTTCCGCACCAGCGCGGATGGGCGGATGGGATGGGATGGGCGGTATCTCACAATATATGCATTTCCTTTGGGCAGCTGGGTCATATAACATGTAGTTCTTTTATTTATTTGAATGTCACTATTTAACAGTATA
>JAIPMN010013823.1:660-12140 GCA_020650975.1 Apostichopus californicus | reverse complement strand
CCCCCCCCCCCCCCCCCCCCCCCCCCCCCCCCCCCCCCCCCCCCCCCCCCCCCCCCCCCCCCCCCCCCCCCCCCCCCCCCCCCACAGCTGGTTGATGTTAGATCTTAGTGTTCAGATCAAGCAAGAATGCATGAGGACATAATTAAAACATAGATAGTTTTTGAGTCTTTACTTAATTAACATAATCATGACCAAAAGAAAAAAAGGAAAGAAAGAAAATCGTAACATCATGCAATGTAAAATAATTGCAAATAATTTTAAACAAAACATTTCAACCCCCTCCCCCCCCCCCCTGCCTCCTGCTCCTCCCTTTGCCATAACAAGAAAGAAGAAAGAAACAACAAGAGGGAAGCAAGAGACAAATTTACGCGCGAGAGAGAGAACTGCCTGCATCATTCACGTCTGGTATGCATGTTGTAACTTTCAATTTATGCATCGAATGTTCCATCTAACACATCCCTGGAAAATATTTTAACCCTCGACGACGACGACGACGATCGTCATGGCGCACTATAGACAGCTTAAGGTCTGCAGCTTCTTGTTTCCGCCCACACAGAAAGTAATGTCCCCCAAAAGTCAACATCTATCATGAGAGAAATGCAGTGAAGTGTTTTGATGAAAGGTATGGAGGCCACCAGCGTACAGGAAAAATGTCAGAGCATAATAGCTCTCTCTCTCTCTCACTCTCGTGCCCTCCCCCTCCCCCCACAAGATCCTGATGACAAATTTCAGGTTTGCTTTTATAATACATGATGGGCTTTAAAATTTGTGAGCAGCATCTACGTAGATGTGCAATGTGCAAGCACTCATGGCATAAATGATTGTAGCAAACAGGCACTTCTTTGTTAACATTCCACTTGCCGTGACATTTTACTCTGTTTACATATTTTAGTCTGCAGGTATAGAAAGAAAGCTAGAGTGTGGTATGAAGCAAGTTTAATGGGCCATACATACTAAAAGACGTTATCATAGTCACTAACAAAGGACAAACGTGTTGTCGGTATAATGTTTATCAGTTTTGGATATCCTCTGGAACCTGTGAGGTGCACTTCAGCTCTCGTAAAAGAAAAGGAGAGAATATTATATACGGTGTCAGTTTAAAGGCTATGGATATAGATAATAATAATAATAATAAGAGATGGGGATTCAAGGGTCAGAAAATGTCAGAGGAGGAGGGAAACTGATACCCAGGGAGAGATTATAAAATATTTAATATAGAAATTCAGGTTACGATGTACAAGAATGTACAAGTTTCGGTTTATTCAGTATTTCGGTTTATTTAGTATTTCGGTTTATTTAGTATTTCGGTTTATTTTACTTTTCTTCGGTTCTTTTATTAAAGAAGTATAAGAGCCAGATCACACACACACACATGCAAACACGCAGAAATATAATAATCATAATAACAATGATATCATAGCTGGAGACAATGAACTGTTAAAGTATACACACACTTGGAAAGAAAGTGGAATAAGAAAAATAGCTAGTAGAAACAATAGAAAACAAAACAAAAAAACAGAAAATTTAAGACCCCCACCAAATTCAAGGTTAACTACAGGAAGGAACAAAATAGGAAAGCTAAAACCAGCAAAACATAAAGACATACCAACATACATACATGTTATTATGCATACATTATACATACAAACATAAATTCATATGCTATTGTCACACTGTATGTGCATGGTTACTAAATTAATTATGCGATAAATATGTAATAACATCTCTTCTTTGTGTATATTAAACTGATGTATATTTTCATTCAATAGCCAAATTTCAATGTGTAAAACAATATCATTAATAATACACTTGCTTCAATGCATCATCATCATTTGAAGTGGTAGGTAATGATGAATAAATAACACATGCAGATGTAATATATGGCCCTAAGCTGTCACTGTGCAGGGAAGCACATGCATTCATGCACAGTGGAAATTTCCATCAGTAGTAGTCTGTATGATAATGCTGATGCTGCTGATGACGACGACGACGACGACGACGACGACGACGACGACGACGACGACGACGACGACGACGACGACGACTATGATGATGACTATGATGATGGTGATAGTGATGACATGATGATGATGATGGAGATGGTGATGGGGATGGGGAGGATGATGGTGATGATGACTATGATAATGGTTTTTGTTTTGACATGATGATGATAGTGGTGATGACATGATGGTGATGATCATGACGATGACAATGGTAAGGGTGATGGTGATGACATGATGATGATGATGGTGATGATGATGATGATGATGATGATGGTGATGGTGATGGTGGTGGTGAAGGTGATGGTGACGATGACTATGATGATATTACTGTTTAGGAACAGCCATGTTATGTATACTGCTATTTATAACACACATGCTATTTCTAGTATGTAATTACACTTTGATAACATACAAATTGCAATTTTTATCGTTAACTAATAAATGAATAAAGCACATTTTAAAGGTACAAAGTATTTATTCACAACATTCATAGAACTAGATAAACTTGTAAGGGAAAAGAACGAAAGATATTGAAACATGTGAGTTCAATTTTGGTGTAAAATTGTCTGATTGCAATGCCTGTGTTTATAGAAAATCTTAACAGAAAACTAACAGAGATATTGTGATTTGTTCACAAATTTGTTTTTGTAGTCTTCCAAATGTTGAAATGGAAAGTAAGAGCTTGGCTCATTTTGGCTGTAGAATTAACAGCTAGGATGTAAAAGTCTATGAATCTTAGGAAATGGTACGTTGAGAATTACTCTACTAACATGATCGCTATCCAGACATGAATTTATACAGACCCACGTAAACCATAAAACCATATTTTTCTTTGAAGCGAAATGTTGCAGCTACAGAATCTTAACATTTCTTATAATTAATAATCTGTATAATTAATCCTGATCCTCTTGTTTCCCTTTTCTCATTACAAATTTGCTTTCAGTTTATCGTCATATCAAAATATCTAATTACTTTTTTTAATCAGATTGAAATGTTAATTAAGTAACCCCCTACCACCAATTCTGTTAATTTTGCACCCCCCGAGAAAAAGAAGATTACTGCATATACATTATCTCTTAGTTTACAGAAATTAACCTTGACCTTAGAGCCGTGTTATCATACTGTAGCATATACAGCTTAGTACAATAGCGATAGGGAACCAGACGTATCGTATATAAGGCCGTTAAATGCTCTTCCGTCGGTCTAAAGTGTAGTAGTACTCTCTATCGGTATAAACATCTAACCGCGGCCACCGTTGGTCTTCGTTATTATACGAGCTTGACCAGTTGACCGCACTCCTTGGAGCTGTAGAGGCATGCTGCCAATGCAATTGGCTACATAACTATTTGGAAAAAGTAATACCAGCTTGTGAGTGGAGTCGAAGAACCGAGCTTAAGGAGATACTGTACATGTTTATGAATCAATATAATCTCTAATATGTAGGGTTGAGTTAATGGTTCTTCTATAATTCAAGCGTCATGTTTGTTTCTTGCATGGTCATTAATTGTGGCAAATCTCCATCAAAGATATTTTTCTCTTCTTTTTTTCAAGTTAGATAAATATTGTTTGAAATCGAAAAATGAATGGTTGACGTTTGGAAAAAGCTTATTGCTGCTTGAATACAGGAATTATGTACAAAATTCGAACCATTCCTAACACTGTTCAACTTATTTTGTTTGTAGTTTGATTAATATTGTTGGTATTTAATTAATATTGAAAAGATCTTCTGGTGGCTGAGGTTATTGCTTAGCAAAATTTGTTAACGTTTTTAAGAAACTTTTATTAATTGTAAAAACCACATTCCCATAGCATTTCTGTATCACAGAGAGTTAAATTTGATGATTTGTAAATGCATCTGGCAACAGTGGAATGCATGATGTCATCAGGACAATTCAGCTAATAATGTCTTTGCATTTCTTTCTACTATTTCAATAATTTATTCACATAGGAATATAATAGTCCTTTACTTTGGGGGTCCTTTACTTTTTAAGCCTGTATTGGCAAACAAACAAAATATTTCTACAAAAAAAATTGATATTTGGTAAAAGTGTAGACGGAACATTCATTGCCAGCTAATCAAACATTTCAAAATAAATCACATATCAAGAATGATGATCCGATGAAGGTTTATAATAATAGCCAATCATAACCTAGGTTTTACAGGTTCCAATTTAAAAACATTTTCAAGTTTAGCGACAAGATATTGAGATACTGATGTCAATGAACAGTCTGGAATATTTTTCTCTTCAATATAATTGCTACTTTTTCTGTGACTGGAATAATACTGACCCTTTAATCTCAGTTTCACAAATCAATATGACCTGCATATCTGAAGTTGAGGTTTCCATTTTAGCAAAAGGCACCATCCATTCCATTCTTGGAATGCCCTACAACTCCTTTTTCGTAATTGGACTCGACTCACAGAATCAGAAGTAAAGAATACTTACGTCCCTGTGGTTGCATAAAATTCATGTCTAGACAAGTTTCTTTTAAAACGTAAAAACAATGGCATAACGACATACTACATAAATTTGCTCCCCAATCAAGCATCACATTTAACAGTAAATAATTTTATATATACAAGACTTGATGAGCAGGCAGTCAATTTTTAAGTGATCTACTTTGATGTATCTTCTAAAGCTGCACAAAATACTCATCCAAAAAAATCAATAATGAAATGCGGTTTCTCTCGTTAAAAAAAACTTCACTTCGATTGTGCTTATTTTTTCGATTGACATGGTGATAAACTTTTTGATCAGAATTTCTTTTGAGTTAAAATTTTCATAGATTCTGAAAGGCCATATTCTTATATCAAAATCAATCAGCACGTGTTCGATTTATTAATCTAGGTTTTGGAAGATTATAAAATCCTGATCAATATTGCCAAATTTTAACTGTGAATGGAACTGTATCAATTGGCAAAATGTTTTTTTTTTTAATATAGTAAATATTGGATGTAAAACCATTATACTTTATTCCTAGGCAGCATTATATAAACAGCATTATATAAAACAGCAGAATCTTCTTTGTCATGACAGTATATAATTTCCCTGTACTTTCCAAACTAAATGCTTCATGTATAGCTTCTGTCTAATATTACATTAAAATACTCAACATCAAAATCCAAATTCAGTAATTCAAACAAGGATAGGAAGAAATATTCAATTCACTTCTTTTTTTGTTTTGTTTTCATGATGACTCAATTATGATTTTCTCTTTCCTTGTTTGTTTATAACTTCACACATAAATCATAGGTTGTATAATTTGACAATAATTTAAAAATTCTTGGACAAAAAAATCCTCAAATTCTATCAAGAAATTTAATTAAAAATATAATTTTTGTAGCAGAATAATATTACTGCTTAAAGTTATAAATTTTTGCATCTGTATAGTTTTCAGTTTCCTCTTTTTGACCTACAGTTTGTGCAGCTGGTATATACGTCAATATGGCTATATATAAGCTGTAAATGAATTTTTAACACAAAATTGAAATGTTCAAATATTTAACCTCCAAAACAAAAAATTTCAAAATAATCCAGTAATTCTTTTTTTTAAATTTGGATCCATTTTTAATTAGCAAAATGTTTTTTTTCGTTATAAGACTTAATTACAGTTTTATGAGATGTTTAAATGGTAATAACTACATCCCTTACAATCTATGCTTTGCCAGTTAAGTGTGAATTGAATTAAAGTCAATTTTTTTTTTTTCGTTCAATCATTTCAACTCTTGTTTTTTTTTATGCACAAATTGATGGATTTTAGGGAAGACCTTTGCCAGCAAGGTTCACCTGATGGAACATCAATTGCGTCGTCGGCAACTCTCAAAGCCGATACTCGAGATTCATCTTTGATCGCCATGAAGGCTGATCTGATTCAGCCATCCCATTTGTCATTGTCATTTGTAAAAACAAGTCAGAGGAAGGAGAGTACACAATACATGCATCTGTCTCTCTCTCATTTTTCAATTCCCCGTGGAGTTGGAGTATGACGTATTTTGGTATCGCGAGGCAACCCGCATGCCGTACATTGATCTGTATAAAGCTTGTATTTGTATTACATTGCATCACTTTAGATAAACTCATCTCAGATCAACTTCTTGGCCCAGTTTTTTTTTTGGCATTCTTCTTCCTTTTCTATCTTTCTCTCTCTCTCTCTCTTTCTTCTTCAGTTTTGCTAAGATTAAGTATTTGATAGTTTTTGATGGTCTCATTCTTCTTCATGGTAGTATTGTGTTGATGGTAAAACCAGATTCTTATCTGACATTGTATCGATGATAACATTAGATACATCTCGTACATGCAGTGACCAAACTGAAATCTTTTCCAATCTCCGAGAATCCTCTCTGTTATCCCCTTAATCGTTTCTCACACGCAAAAAGGAAATTTATGGTAGTACTACATCTACATAAATTATCTCCTCTGAGACTTTAACCCTAGTCCTGCGAGCAACCTTCTCTTGAGTAAATAAATGTTAATGATCTGTGCCAAAATAGGCTCTTAAGCGACCATGGTCGATTTCACCGCAACTTTTGGTAAATGACAAAAATTTATAATGCCAGCAGATCAGTTTGGCTGTGCGGTGAAGTTCTTACTATCTCCCTGATTCTATATGATAAGTCATCTACAGCATCTATAGTCAATGATTAGCTTGTACGTGCCATATCTGTTAAATTTCAAGGAGCTCTCACTCTAGGATTGTAGGAATTGATCAATTACAGAAGTCTAATTAGTACATAATACATGTAAAGCCAGCTGTTATAGTGGTGCGCTGTAAATCAGTCCACTGCATCTCCATAAGGATTACATAGTAACATTATCACATTATTAAAAAGGCAGTGTTTTTAATCAGAAATGCTGCCGTGTGTATCGAGTAAGTTCTCAATTCTCTAGTTTCTGAAGATGTTAAAGTTCAATTGAGTTGAGTTTATATCCAACATCATTAATTTATCAAAAATATATATATTTTTTTTATAAATTAATGATGTTGGATATATATATAAATATAAAATAAATTCTTATGTGAGATTTTTGGTGAAAAAGTTAGACAGGACCTAAATTTTCTATGGATAATTTGCAGTATGTTCAAGTATAGTCATAAAACGTTTGATGGTTTTTAAGCTCTGTCAAGATTTGTTCTGTCCTGAAAATATGAAGACAATTGCCTTAAATCTATAGCTAACAATAGAAAAGAAGTAAGAAATTAAATTAAATTAAATGAAAATGAGGCAAGATGAATTATTCTTCAACTTAATGCTACATCGGGATCTTTGATACCTTCCTATTGCTAATCATAGGATATGGGATACATATTTCATTTTTGCTAATAATATATGTGAAATTACCATAGTTCCAGTTTAATCTTTAATGAAGAAACAATGGAGTGATTGCATCGTCGCACCCAACATAGGGTAACATACTAGTATGGCTTGTAAAAGAAAAAATACTTCACATCAACAACTCTGGTCTAAATTAGCCTTGTTTGCAACAGTGACTAATATATAACTGCTTGAATGAGGCAAATGTAGCTAGATATATGAATATGTTACTATCGTTGATTCTATTCAAAGGTCAGCCTTTGTATTGTGCTTTGTATTTATATTAAGTAACATGTTCCTAGGTTTGTTACCGCTCCTAATATATAACTTGAATGAGGCAAATGTAGCTAGCTATATGAATATGTTACTATTGTTGATTCTATTCAAAGGTCAGCCTTTGTATTGTGCTTTGTATGTATATTATGTAACATTTTCCTAGGTTTGTTACCGCTCCTCATATATAACTGCTTGATTGAGGCAAATGTAGCTAGATATATGAATATGTTACTATTGTTGATTCTATTCAAAGATCAGCCTTTGCATAGTAATTTTGTATTTATATTAAGTCTGTTCCTAGGTTTGTGACCGCTCCTAATATATAACTTGAATGAGGCAAATGTAGCTAGATATATGAATATGTTCCTATCGTTGATTCTATTCAAAGGTCAGCCTTTGTATTGTACTTTGTATTTATATTAAGTAACATGTTCCTAGGTTTGTTACCGCTCCTAATATATAACTGCTTGAAATGAGGCAAATTTAGCTAGATATATGAATATGTTCCTATTGTTGAATCTATCCATGATAGCTGCTCAGACTTTCTAAATGCTTACATATCAAAAAATCACCTTTTCCTGTTACTGCTTACATCAGGCCATGCAGTGTAGAGGTAATTATGTTGCAAGTGTTGAATCTATTCATAGATTTGACGGCCGTCAACCAGACGGAATGTTCAGTGATGTTGAATTGCCACCTGTAGCAGTGAAACGCCCATATGAAAATCAATATTGTGAAACTTATTGAGGGGGAGGGGAAAGGGGGGGGCTATGGCCCTTACCTGTCCTGACTCCCACATTCTCTAGCCATTGTGTAACAGTGTTATACCTAAAGCAACTGCTAATACAGATGCAGGTTAGATTTATTGAAAAATAGAAGTCAAAATTTCACTAACAGATCTATGGTAGCACCCCCTGACCAATCGTGTAGTAGTTTTTCAGGTAAAGCCCAGTACAAGAGTGAGACCTGGAGGCC
Source organism: Apostichopus californicus (assembly GCA_020650975.1). Classification (NCBI taxonomy): domain Eukaryota; kingdom Metazoa; phylum Echinodermata; class Holothuroidea; order Aspidochirotida; family Stichopodidae; genus Apostichopus; species Apostichopus californicus. The sequence continues at coordinate 3,572 of JAIPMN010013823.1, read as the reverse complement.
AAAGTTCACCCTCCCTTCTTCTAAACTACACTTGACAGCAGGCCCAAAGTCAATGTTCAAGTTTTGTCACTGGGAGGGGGCGTGGGGGGGGGGGGAGCACCAATGTGGGTTGATGTTCAGCATGCATGGGTAGGGGTATCCTATGTCCTATGAGAAAGATGCAAAATTGTGCTGACGTTTTCAACACTTTAACTACATTAAGGTAGTATAATCCTGTTGATTGTTTTGTGCAATCTTCATTAATTTTGAAATTCTTTTAAGAAAAAAACCAGGATCTAAATTAATGACTACTCCTAGCTGTACAACATCATTACATAAAACAAATCATTTTAAATTCATGCCAATATATCACTTGCACTAGTTGTGATCTGTGGGCTCAAAACAATTAGGAGGAGCTAATTACCCCTGGATGGACATTGAGGCCCAGTTATTTCAATGAACTGCCTGAACCACCTGTTCCTACTGCACCTCTGAGTAGTAACCCAACGAAACATTCCTTATTCTCTACAACAATGCATTTAGTTTACAGTGGCATGTTCTATATTTGACTTAAGTTTCCTTGATTTTAGGACTATTTGTTCCATTTCCAGTTCTCACATGACTGTGCATTGTATCAATCATAAGCATCTATATGGGCCTGCATGCGTGCAACATGTGTGTCAAAACAATGTTGCGACACATCCATACAGCGCATCTCAGACTAGGTTTTGACAGTTTACAGACAGATAAATGCGTTTAATGGTTTTTTGAAATGTAAATATTTTGAAAATTACCTTTGAAGATGTTTAACAAAATTTTACGTTTACATAATTATTTTCAAATTTGTGTTTCCTACAAAGTCAATCCAGACTTTCAAAAAAAAAAATGATGCCATAAAGTCTTAATTTCGTTTTCTTTCCATCAGAAAAATGGTTGCGGTATCAATTCTTGAGTTCACAAAAGGAATTTTCCATCCAAACGTTAAAATGCAAAGAAAGAATGTTTCTCAAAAGCAAACACTATACCTTGTTATTGCCAGAAATATATGGAGAGAGAATTTACAGATATTTTCATTCTTAGAATGATTTTAATCACTTTTTGAGGGTACATAAATTGTATACACTTCAGCCACAGCTGCATTCCATAATTAAGTCTGAAACAGCTCACTTGTGTATTGAGACTCAGAACTCATATAAATTCATGTTTGTTGCACTGGAAACATAGTCATCTGTTTCAGAGAATGTTTACATCTGAGGGATCATAAAATATTTCACTGCATAATAAGTCTTGGGATATGAATTGTGTGTGTTTGGAATATTGATATAGTTTTGATATCGTCAAGCTCACAGTTTTGGATGTGAAAGTATAGATTAAAAAGTTTATAGTTAAGAAACTTGCATACAGTAGACGAATCTAGAATGTACTACCGATCCCCTGGATAAATATTCTAAAAAATAGGCCTGTAAATTAAAACATTAACATCTGGCATGACATGGGAATTATAAATTTTTTCCAAGTCATTTTAATCTCTCTCTTTCCAGTTATCTCCATATATATTACAAAATCCATATTTTTCCTTTCCATTTAGTTGGTCTTTAGTGTATAAGTTGTTGGCCATGAAAGTTTGTCAAATCATCTATGATTAATGTAAACCATAATTTTATATCAATTTGTCAAATTATGTCAAATCATCTATGATCTATGAAAATCATACTTTTATAGCAATTTGGAACATTTCTCTTTTCAGTGCAAGAGACGAGCCACATTTTCAAGTTAGATTATTCATAGCTGGTAACACATGTACTAAATTATGTACATGTATACTCCATTATTTAAGACCCGTGCTCAAACAACCACTCGAATTAAATTTGTTAAAGCGCTCGAAGGAAACTCAAATTTACTGCCCTTTTTTTCCCCTTTCTTTCTTCTTTTCTTCCCCCCGTTTACTCGACTGCACAGCGTTTTTCTTTTTTAAATTTTTTATGGGTTTCTCTTTCTTCAGACTCCAGTACACAATATGCTAGGGTTTTCCCTCAATGGCTTTGATCAAGTCCCGTTCAAACCCGCCCCGGCCTCTCAGTAGCTTCGCCGAGCAAAGAAACTCGACCACAAGAAATTCACAATTTGTTTTGCCAAGCATGCTATTGTGTAGCAGTGCTTACTTGAAAAATATGTTAATGCTGAACAGCAGGGCAAAGAAAGAGAAGATGAAAAACTCGCATGCATGCAGTGAATAATTTGGAGGCAGACTGACAGTTTGTCGCAATGCTAAGTCATTTATTGAAATTTCTACGATTAATTCTCTTCCTTGAGGCCTTCAACATACAGCTGAAGCAGAAATCAAGTTAAAGGGAATATGAAAGTATTCATATATATATATATATGTCTATATATTTATATATATATATATAATAGAAGATTTTGACGTACAGTTTGGGGTATAAGTTACACTGCAGCCTGTGAAGCGGGCAAAAGACTGGTCACCATCGTTCTTTTGCCCTCCCCCTCCCCCTTCCCCCCCTTTTATTGACCTTTGCTTACTGTTTTCAGCTGGCTTTTAATTTTTTGACTTATAATAGAGATTATGAATGTCAGAGGTATATTGGAAAGCAAACTCAAAGTCACTCCAGATAATTTATTGCTTAAATTTAGAAAGCTGAAACGGAATGAAAAGATTTCTTAGAAAAGTCTTTACCTCATAGGGAATTACTGGGAATGGGAGGTAAAGTGAGGTAAATAGCATCTATTTTAAGGGACTTTTGAAAAATGTTTCGATTCGGAAAACGACAATATCCGCAAAATATTTCTTGCTTCCTCGAATAAAAGGGATGGTCTGGTTAGGGACAATGGGACATGTCTTTCAGACAAATATTTCACCAATGTGCTGGGGATGGGGGAGGTGGGGGGGGGGGCCGAGGAAAGATACCTAATCT
>JAIPMN010013821.1:0-16127 GCA_020650975.1 Apostichopus californicus | reverse complement strand
AGAAACGGAGAAATCAGATTTGTGAAAAAAATTGAATTGCCGTGAAAGCTCTTGAAAAACATGCTCTTGAGATGTGCTCTGAATAGATTTGGAGATGTATTGTTTGCTTTGGGGATTTAGAAATGGTTTTCATATAAGTATGAACAAACAGCAGAGTATGAAATATTAAAAAGCTCTTCAAGATTCAAGGCAAAGTGGTAATTTGAGCACCTATCTTCATTGAGCTTTGATATAACGAGATGGACACTTGATACTTTACTGTAGTAGTCTCTTTTGGTAAACTTTATCCTTCCTTTCTTCTTCTAATGGAGAAGGTTATTATTTTTTTTTTCCAAATTACTTATTAATATGCTATGCAGTCTTAGAAGGCTATACTCATGTATATACCTGAATATGCAGTCAATATGATAGGAATACTGTTATCTTTGTCTATGTAAACTTGTGTAAAAGTAAGTTGGCCTGACGTTTCGATCCTAGCAGGATCTTCTTCAGAGGCTAAATGACAAGTAACAGTAACAGAAGGGACAAAAACACGCACAGAAAACAGACAGGTTAATGAGCACGGTTAACACAATGAGATAGATGTAAGGGGATTAGTAGACAAAGGATGTTTAATTAACCGTTTTTTTTTTTTGTGGGGGTGGGGTGGGGGTCTAAGAGACTTTACTCTGAACAAAGGTTTCACTAAAATAAACTAACCAATGCATGATTGGCTTAAATATTTTTTTACTTAGATAACTAAAATTAAATGTCAATCCCAGTGGAGAGAGAGAGAAGGGGAAGGAGACTGGGAAGGCGACTAATTGTGACTGAGCACAAAAGATTGACTAACAAATCCTTATCAGTGTTTGGGTACCTTAGATCAGTTCTTAACAAAATTGAATGTCACTCCTAGTGGAGGAAGGGGAAAAGGGGAGGAGAGAAGGGTAGAGAAGAGGAGAGAAGAGGAGAGAAGAAGAGAGAAGAGGAGAGGAGAGAAGAGGAGAATGAACGGGATGAGAAAAAGAGGAGAGTGGAGGGAGGGGAGAAGACTGCAGGGAGGAGAGTGGAGGAAGGATTGATGAGGGATGGTGGGATGGGGAGGAGAGGGGGAGGAGAGCAGAGGAAGAGGGAAAGGAAGGAAGGAAGGGAAAGAAGGATTGATGAGGGATGGTGGGAGGGGGAGGAGAGGGGGAGGAGAGGAGAGGAAGAGAGAAAGGAAGGAAGGGAAAGAAGGAGAGGGAAGGAGGGAAGGAACAAAAGAGGTGGGGCAAGGAGGAGGAGAAGGAAAGGAGAGATGAAACGGAAGTGAAGGAGGAAGGGCGATGCACCACCAGCTTGGAACTGTGTGATGAGCCTAAAAGTACATTACAACTAGGCTAAAATTAACATATAAAACAGTGCCACTTGCAGAGATGAAACAGGTATATATCTGTAAATATATGAGAGGACATTGTCGCATTTCGACTATTAAAGTTATATCCTCAAAGGGCAATGCCGTACACTACTGTACATGAAACAATTTTCCATTCTGAGAAATGTGCAATTTGTAGTGTTTCTTGGGTTGAATATGAAGTCATAAAAGACCCACAGTGAAGTGTTATTCAGTTAATAGTATAAATCCAAACGCACCACCGTACAAGAAGTCTTGTTGTTACAATTTGTGTAAACCATACATTGCAAAGAGAGTTCTTTGAAAACACATTTGGATGTTTGGATCTATGATACAGATGTTTGGATGTACGATACCATTTAAGAAATGCTGCCACATGTTTACAGACATGTTACAAAACAAACTGGATTATCTGTGGTGAGATACTGTACAGAAAAACGATGATATTCGTAAACAAGAACACCATTTACATATTGATTTTAAACAAATTAAGACAAGTTTATACAGCCATGCATATCTGTAACTATCGACTTAATGTACACATACTGTTAACAATTTAATGTTTCAAATGTTATATTAATGAGATCCATTGCATAACTTTACGAGATTCGTCGGCGAGCCTCGCAAGATTATCGTACATTTTTACAAATCATCTGGTCTCAAATTTGTTTGAATATTCATTACAAGTGCGGGAGGGGGGCAGAATATCTTGGTACTTGTCAACTAATTGTAGTCATTAAGGGCCAACTTCGTAGAATCCTCATTCTGGGAGTTATATACATGCATGTTCTGCAAAGTAACTAAAATAGATCTTATATACAGTATTGTGTTTCATCACTTTCATAGATTACATACATTTTATTTTGCCACAGATTTGCACTGCACTTTAGCATGTCCTATAGCACCACACTGCACTACCCCAACCCACACTATCCCTTCCCCCCCCCCCTTCCCTTTCCCTTACTACCCTAACTCCACCTCCATTCAAGTTCTACTCATATAGCACTTGTCAGTCATGAGTTTTACCCAGAATATATACAGTAACTGCCAGAATGTATCGCAATTGGGTATATTTTGTGTGGTATTTAACACGCTGTAAGGTCTTCTTTGACACATGCCATCAGTACACCACCACTGAGTTTGCTAATAACATGCCAGAATCCTTGTATAACTAGTTTACTGTCGTCCTCAAGATTTTCTCTGTTTACTATAGATAAAACAAATTATTGAGCTATACATCTGAAACATTTCTGTGCTTGGAATGTACAGTAGCTGTTAGTACTACAAAAACATACTGTAATGCCTCTATGCATGGAATAAATTTGATGAAGGGAAGCTACCATGGCAACTGTATAGGATCCATTTCAGCAACGAATATAAATATAATGTGATAAACTTTACACGTATGTACAATAGTGATGTACATAACAAAGTGTCCACCTAACATTCAAATGATTTCATAATTATTCATTAGCTTTGCATACTTGAGCAAAAACAATCTAAGAAAGGTGTTTCAATATAAAGTATTTGCTTACATGATAAGTCCAAAAACTCTTATTCTGTTGAAAATCTCGTCCAGCTGCTTGGATGTCTGTTTGTATGTCCGTCTGTTTATTGTTGATGCCTACATCTCGTGGGAACATACGTCAACCGACATAAAGTTACGTTAATAAATCAATTTAACCGCTGCGTGAGGACAAACGCACGCATTGCACAATGACATCGTCTGTGATTTTTTACCCAGTAAATTAACAATCTGGCCTTGCTATTTATTAATTGCTGTAATGTCCCATTTTTTGGAAGAGATTGATGTCATGAACTGTGAGCCATATGTCACCCTGTTTGGTTTTTAATTGGGATTTGACACCTGGCGATATTGAAAAGCGGAACTTTGCGTGACCTCCCTCCGGTTTTCGACTTTTGTTGACAAACGAGGCCGCCTGCGTCGTCCCTGATAGAATACATGTAGTAATTAGCTAATATTCAAACTCTGAGCACGAACACATCTTGAATTTTTAATGTTATATCGGGGATTACGGGATGATTACGCTCTGAAGAGACCTAGGAAGCTGTACATCTCAAAATGGAACAAGGGGTTGGCTGTCACGTAGGTTGGATTAGTAGTTTCCTGGTCATCAGTATTTCATGTCCCTAATGAAATTCTCTGTTGAATCATTTTTGTTAATTAATTTGCTTTCTTTGTAAAGCTTCTTGAGAAGTGACTTTTGTCTACCGATTTGGCGCTATAGAAGTCTCATTTATTATAATTATTATTATTATTATGCATGCTACTCTACCTTTCATATTCAAATGATGTAATGAAACACATTAACAATGAAATAGAGTTTTCCAACATAATACATCTTCATTTATACACTGTTATATATGTCTGTTTTAACTCTACTATCAACTGTAAAAAGACTAACTTTTTAACCATTCACTTTTTTAGGTATTAATGCTACATTTCTGAGTATTTGAGTAGATTACCAGCTCTGTTGACAAGTAACCATTTGATCCAAGGTCATAGTCAAGGTCAAGGAACCTGAACAAGCTGAGTGCAAATAAAGTCATCCATACAATATGGTCGTCCGTCCGACAGAGCCGTGGAATAATCATAACAGACTGTGTCGGTGATACAGCTTCCTTGTCTGGTTATAAACTTACAGCGTCAGTTGATGAGAAAAACTGACGAAAAAGGATAGAAATTCCCGTTTTCTGGCCCGTCATGGAACATTACTGAATAAACTGCTCATAACATGATGGATGATGCCAGGGTAATAAGTTAGTCATATGTCGCGCAAAGTCCAATGGATAATAAATGGAAACAACAGTCCAAAGGATTGTTACTGGAGTAAATTTGTGGCCGGTGCAGCAGTAATAATTAATATCGGTTCATTTCAAGAATCACGATGCCAAAGAAGTGTAATAATACACAGCGTTAATTTTGAGTAAGAACTTATAAATTACGTATTTGTAATTGATAATTTCATCTTGTCAGACAAATGAGACACACTGACCCTCCACAGTGACCGACCGCACCCCCTACCCACTGTACTACCCCCCCCCCTGTACCCACTGTGCTACAGTACCTCATTTTCATTCTCAACATGTGCGCATTATAATGCTGTGTTGTTAATAAATACCCTGCATTTTCTTTTAGTTAGAGTGACACTAAATACTAGGTGGGTTCAACAAATGAGAAGCACAATCGGTGCTTTCTCAGCACCGAGTGTTGCTTAATCAACTGCTGAGCGCAATCGACCACAGGTTTAGTGTTAGATTTGACAGGGCCATATATTGCTATCGGCTCGGTGACCCTGACCAGTGGTGCTGGTGCCCTGAAACGAACGGCATTATTTGGCACCTGGGATGAAACTAGCATATTTCTCAACCAAGAGAAGATCGGCACATTCCGCATCTCAACCTGGAGGGGGGGGGGGGAAGGTCACTAGGTGCCTCAGACCAGGTGGCGCAGCAGTTTCAAGCTAATGAGCCTAGAGGCCGACCCACCCGTTTTCAGATCATTACCATGAAGTGAACACTGACAGTGTGCATGTGCTAGGGATAAGTGTCAGGATAATTTTAGCGATTGTTCATCATGATGACAAAGTGAAAAACACCTACTGTATCATGTTCACTAAGGTCTGTGAATATTTGAGGAGATTCTCTGTCTGTCTGTCTGTATGTCTGTCTGTATGAATGTCTGTCTGTCTGTCCACCATCCAACTCTCATACATACATATATATATGCAGTGCTTAAATCTCAGCCTCAATTATGATCTTATTGATCCCATTCATGTACACCCTGGTATTAAATGGCAGACTGATGTTTGATAATTCCTGGATCATTTATTTAAGGGTATTAATACAGCAATGCTTTCCAACTTCCTTTCCACTCCTTCAATTCTACTTCCAGGTCATTCTTCTCCATCCTGTTTGCTGACAAATTTATCATTCTGAAGTGACACTTGTGTAGGTACAATGCACTGGGAAAGTGCAGTCATAGAAAGGCGACGGGATAAGAGAAATGTAAAGTTACATCAAGTTTACAGAAGATCTAAACTCAAACCTGCTGCAAAAGCTGTCAAACGGCATCATAATGATGATGTAGCTGAAAATGTCATGACAAGTCATGCAAAAGGAGTGGCTTTCACAAAGGACATTTCCGAGGAAATTTTACAATAATGTTAAACTCAAACTTACCCCAAAATTACTCGGCTCTCTTCACAAATACTGAATCAAGGGATTACAATCTGAAAATGAAAGAAAAAGTAGGTTGTTTAGTTATTTGATTTTCTTCATGTCTTTACATTTGACAAAGGCAATTCTGCTTCATTCTGAAAGCAAAGCAGGCAAGGGCCTAAGTATTAATAATAATTACTCAGTGGCGGAGCTAGGGGTATTGTTCAGGAGGGGCGAAAATGGTCTGTAGGGGCGCTTTCGACACTATCTAAGCAGAGCGCCACCACAGGTTGGCGCGTAGCGTACAGAATTTATTTGAGTAAAGATACTCCCTAGATCGCAGGAAATGACCCTTTCCGGGCCTGGCTAATTTGCAGATAAATAAAGAATAAATAGGTGTCATCGCCAAATTACACCAACAAAATGTGACAAATGTCAATAGGTAGATGAGAGCGCAATAAAAAAAGTTAATAATCGCGAATAAGTAAAAAGTGGTAAAGAGATGAAAAGGGTGCCAGCAGTCCATTTGAGTCCGCCAGGGGGGGCATCTGCCCGCCCCCCCCCCCTAACTGTATGGACGCTCCGCCACTGTAATGACTGTTTGGAATGTGGCATACTAATTACAGCACATATTTTATATCCACCTGTGCATTAAACCACATATATAGATATCTGTTATGTAACGATGAAATTTTTGTTTACTTTTCCTTTCATTCAATATTAGTTTCAACGACCATAACCAACTGCTTGAACAAAAGCACCTACACGCATCTAACTGCTGCATAGTTTACAGCAACCAAACAAACCGATGAAATTGTTCAAAATATGAATTTTGCAATGGAGACAATAATGGCAATTATGATATCCAGCTCATATCTCTTTGCATTTAAAGAACACGAATAAATTAACGAGTAATGATGCATTACTACCCGTCATTTCTGCAATGTTATGACCCGCACAATCTTGCTGCAGGGCAAATACTTCCACCCAGCATGCAGGCCCAAAATGAACACTTATTCCAGTAATATGCTGAAAAACTTACCGTGCTTAAAAATATGAAATCAAACATGGAACTAATTGAGCTAACTATTACTCAGCTTGCAACTTTAATGATCCTAGATTATAAATGGCAGGGCAAAGCTAAATCATAGATTTCAACCATAACTATTGACAGTCATTTAGTGACTAAATCTAAACGATCGTATCACCGTGGTTTCGGCAATTAAAGACGAAACTTGAGTAATATTCCATACCGTAGGGTTTGGTAAAGATGTAATTGGCAATTAAGTTGCAGGCACAGAAAGGTGCATTAAGGGTACCGTACACTATGTATACTGTAGTACATGGATATATGTACATGCTGTGTTGAACACAGCCAGGGTAGGCTGGACTAAGGTGTAGTACCCACACAAGTTATAGTACTTGTTCAAGTTGTTTGCTTCAAATCGTGATTCATACATTTGGAGATCAATTTTATCACTTCCTGGTAGAGGATGCCTAGGAATGATGAGGCCTACAGGGACGATTCAAATCCATATTAAACCAATGTAGGAAAGCACTTTCATCAAAGTTTTGTATCTGAGAAACTTGTTGGTAAAAACGCGGGGGAGTATACTGTACAGTTAGTTCTCTTCTAATTTATGTTGGAATGTTGAAATGTGCCAAAAAGTAATATTACATAGCATACATACCGTGCGTGTGCGCGTGTGTGTGGATGTGTGCATCATTCTGTGTGTGTAAGCCCAATTTTGTGTCAAAAATTCCTCCAATTTTTTTTGGGGGGGGGGGTGGGCTAACTCCACAGGGAAACATTGAATGGACATGGAAACTGCACAGGTATAATGGAAATGTAAAGTATATAGTAGTACTTTCCTTTGATTGCCAGATTGTATAGCTAATAATATATTTGTTCATTTGAAATCTGATATATACAACTCTGTGGACTGCCCCATTGTTTGGTTTGGTTATGCACTCTCAGACTACGAGAAAAAAATAAAATCATTATTTAAGTTTATTGCTTATATAATTTCTTCATTGTCTGACTGATTTTGGTGGTCCACAATCCACAGACTATGTTTTCAGTTTACGACGTTGACTAAATTACAAGTACAAAATCCAAGTATGATTATTATTGATGTTCATTTGGTACAAGTAAGAAAACAAGTTTGCCTACCTGCTAGGGCATAGTAAGAAGCAATGCTAAACAGCCAAATAGTAAGACCTAATAGCTGTTTCTTGTTTACAAACAATCTCATTAAAATGAGTCTATTGATTACGGGCAAAATTCAGAAAAACCAACCCCAAAATACATTGAATATACGCAAACGTGAAGACCGACTTGTTCCATGACGACTATCTTTTAGTGAATGGGTCAAGGTTTTAAATTCTAGCTGTGTGGACAGCTTTCCATGTCATAGATTCCTTTTGTGTATCTTTATGTTCACAAAATTGTTAGAGTCTTTATAATTTGGTATATTTCTTCGATTGGGATAGGATTGTCACAACTCTGGATACTTCAGATAGGAACTAGCGTAACTTACAATCCTCAGCACTGACTTAAATATCGTCAACGAGAACTCTATAGATAGTCACACCATTTGACGTAAACAAACGTACAAAAATACACCAGAACAGAAGAAAAATGATGCCCAGATTCTTGATATCGACAGATCACAAGACGAAAACAACGCCTCGGGGAAATTGCAATTTCCTCAGATATTAAGATAATTCAAGGTCCAAGTATAAAGGTGGACAAACAATTCCACCAATTTCTGTATCCTGAATTGATATGTATCTGTCGTAAGGGAAAGAGGAATCGATACTTTTGGCATACAGATTATTCTGTGTAGCTAAGAGAAACAGTCAAGGAAACACAGGAAACACAGAAAAACAGTCCCCAAAACCCTCCCTTTCAACAAAAAGGATACTTATCGGGCTGCAGAAGACTGCTGAAGACTGCTATGAATCCAAGGAAAGAAAACTTCCAACGATTGCAAATATAACCAAGACAAAATCCAAGGGAAAATTTCCACTAGAAAATCCGTGTGATGACACTTTGAATGGTAGAATGAGAAGGGCAGTAATCGGGCGGGGGGGTCCAGTCATAGAGGGCGCACAGTGTTATTTTTACCAGGACTTGATAGACACGGTAGAATGAGGTGCTTAGGTTGTGAGGAGACAGGTAAGCCAGGAGCGATGAAAATCACTATTTATTGACTTTTAAAGCATCTGTTTGAGTTTCTTCACAATTTTACAAAACTTGTAGCACAGAGACCCCATATCATCAAGGGAGGGAGGGTTGCTTGTTGGGGTGCGTGTGGAGCTTTACCCCGTAATCTCTGACATGGCCCCTTCCTGTGAATTAGCGCAATCATAATGACACACTATAGAAGCAATTAACATGTGGGGTAAGTTTATACAGCTATGTTCCATATGAATTCTTTCCCACCTCCCATCTCCCACCTCCCATCTCCCATCTCCCGACAAGCAAGCAGGGAAATGCTTCTGAGGAGACCCTAGTCCCCCACAGCCCTCACCACGCCCCCTTCCCATCGGCTTGTATCAAAGCAACATCAAGGACATATCAAAGTCGATGCATAAAGCTGCCCTCAAGCAGGCATTTGTTCAAGGGCGTAGGAACAGGGGGGGGGGGCTGGGGGGCACCAGCCCCCCCAGTGAAAAATATGGAGGGGCGGAAGTATCATTCCGCCCCCCCCCCGCTCCGCAAGTCAGAAAACCCCTTTTTCATTTCCAAATGAGAAAAAATCTCATTTGGAGCACCAAATTGCATCTAAGGCCAGGTGAAAATGCAAAATTATTTACAAAATGGAGTGGGTGTGCTATATTGCACCAAATTGCATCTGAGGCCACCTGGAAATGCAAAAAAATTACAATTCCCTTAGACCCCTCCCCCAGGCCGGCCATCAGTCTTCAGCCCCCCCACTCAAAAGTACCTTCCTACGCCACTGCATTTGTTTGCCAATTTCTAACAATTTTGATAATGTTGGAGAAAAAAAACAAAGAAATATATATGTCTAGAATGGGATTTGAACCATTGACCGCAGGATTCACCACCAACTAAGGCCTAGATAGCTCGGTTTGCACTGTAGAGTAGTCCTGGTGTTGTAACCCAAAGGTTACATTTCTTTGCTAGTTTTCCGTTGTTTATATTTTCCCAGTTTATGCAGTTTACCGTTGTTCATTTACTTAAATATCCTTTCAAACGTTATCTGGTATTACTGTCATAAATCAAGACTACAATCGATCAATGCTAGAAGGTGATCAATAAGCAAGTTATTAATGATTCAATTTGAATCTGGGGCAGACAAAGTGCTTTTTGCCAGACCTCTTTTTCTTTTTTTTAAATGTAGTGGAACAAGGTCGTTGGCAGGAAATGTACTAGTCATTTCTGGACATACATACAATAGAGCTAACTGCTGAACGACTTTCTTTATTTCATAATCTTACATGCAAATTATCCGAATGACTGGGCACTTTTCTAAATTAACGATAAAATTTGACATCACAAACAACATTTTATTACCATTGATTTCGTTCTCCCCCAAGTCTCATTTACGAGAAAATTTAGGAAATTAACACATTTTTCCTCCTTTGTCATTTATTTCAGGTCTATACATCAAAGTAAAAACAATTAAGGTCACATAGCTGCTGCTGATGATGTAAATTAAGTCTTGTCTGGATTTTCTTCGATTTTTCACTCCGTTCGCCACATTTCCAAAATTAGAACTGGGCGTAATATGTCGCTGTTTGGTTTGATTTATACTGTTGTCGATGCTCTAAACTGTGAGAACCTTCATGGAAATGAAACCTGAAAGCTGACCTTATTTCCCAGTTAGAAAAGGAATAGCAAAACAGTCTAGGGTGACACTAGGTCACTGAATGAAGGTTACCATGTCACTCATCTATGTAGTAGCTATAAGGTTGCCACAGTGTGACAAGATCAAATTCCAAATGCAACTTGAAGCAAATATTCTCTTGTTGCTGTTTTGATCTCTCTCCAATTCACCATCCTCACCTACTAACCCAGGGTTTCCCTAACTTTATCCCCCCCCCCCCACGAACCCCCTGAGGATGTCAGAGTTGTCCACGAACCCCCAACTTTTTGAGACACAATCTGAGCCATTATTATACTATAATACGCAAAACAGTGCTTCGTAAAATATCAAATTCATAGTGTAATATTGTTAAGAGAAAAAACAAAAAGAGTTTGTCGATAGGTACGACTTTTGTACATTACTAAATTATATGATATATCAGATTTTAGTTCAACAAAAAGTAATCTAGTTTTGACTTTCAGAAACGTCTCACGAACCCCCTGGGATGGACTCATGCACCCCCTGGGGGTTCATGCACCCCAGTGAGGGAACCCCTGTTCTAACCCAATCCAACCCCTCCCCTCCCCCCCCCCCAACTCGCCTCTCCATTCATTCCTTTGAGAGGAACTCAACTAAGAGAAATGAAGACTATTCTTTAATTGCAGTTCTTGACTTCTAAAACTCTTAGCAGAGCCAAAAAAAGTTAAACTTTATAATCGATAACTCGTTTTACTGCTTTAACTAAAAGAGGATAAAAAAACAAACTGATGCTTTAGTTGGTAAACAATGTCCCTAAAAATGTCATCAAGTGATCCTTCCAATACTCTTGGGGATAGCAAATTTACATTTATATTAGTGGATGTGTACCCCGAAAACCCAATGACATTAATTTGACAGTAATGGCTCTTTTCTGTTCAATTGAAGTAGCGTTTTGTTCCAGGCTCCTATTAAAGGGAACCTCGAACATACTAGATTTTGTTAATTTCTCGAGGACACAAGCCACGGTTTGATGATCATCTATCGAGGCTGATCAAACATTATTAATGAATCAACGATAAAGCAGTCTTTTAAGTGGATGGTAATTAAGTTTTAATATTTAGAAAATATTCTGTAGCAAAATAACTCATACAGTACCGTGGGCTAATCTTCAAAACTTATTGTGATGAACGGTGTAAGCCCATCATTCAATAAATACAATTATTCAGGACGAATTGGGAAATTCTACACTGCATACAGTAACTTACATTAAACAGCATCTCCGGCAAGGGAGAGAATGGCCCTGTTCTCACCCCACACCCCACGCCCCCCTCCCATTCCACCCTTTTGCAAGAGTCAATTTCACAATTTTCACCACCCCTGAACATTAATCATTAATGATAACCACTTCAATATTCTGTCCATGTTTATAAGCATTATTGTCCCACCATTTCATGTTTTGGTTTGTATTTCTCACAGGAGGGTCAGTGACATGCAGTACTTACTGTCTCGAAAGTTCGAACAGGGATGTTCCTTCAGGTGAGACAAATTATAATGTCACCATAACAGACTGAGGATGGGGCCTGAAGACTATTTCCCTACTGATATTAACTATATATTGCTTTTTTGTAAACATTTTATATGTATTCTTTCCATCAAAATTACAAGCAGGAGTCAACAGTTTCCTATAAGAATTTTCCCACACCTCACAAAGAGTTTTATTAAAATTGGTAAAAGTACTGTAATAAATAACCAAAATTGAACATGTTGTGATATAGAAGCAAATGTTGTTAAATATCGTGAGGTTTTGATGAATAATAATCGTAATAATAATAATGGACATTTATAATGCCCCAGTATCTGTCAAAAAAGACGCTCATGGCGCAGTGACACAAACAGTGCGACAGCAAAAACAAAAAACAGTAAACATAGTACAAGACAAAAATGCAAGCAAAAATGGCCACCAGTGAACAATTAATTAAACAGTTTTCATCAGATGAGTCTTGAGAGAGCGTATAAAAGTTCTAAGCAAGAGATGGGACTGTGTTTTACATGTTCTGGAAGGCTGTTCCACAGAGAAGGGGCAGCAGCAGCAAAAGCTCTTTTGCCCCATGATCGATAATAAGCAATGAATATGATATATGCAATCGTCTGAAATTTTACAAACAAAATCACCAACATGTTCCATTCTCCATTGTCTTGTTACTGTTTTTTCTTTTCTTTTTTATTTAAAAGTATAATTTTTTTTATAATATTCCTCACTTTTTTTTAATACTCCTACACAGCAAGTCTCCAGAACTTGTGATTCATAAAGAGATGAGAGATATCGCCAATGTCTACTTATCTTTGATAATCTCACATCTCTGAAACTGTGTCACAGCTCAGAGGGGTTATACAGATATATCCGTCTGTCATTCTGAATAAGGGATGATGCATGGACAAAAAAAATAAAACTTTATCCTGAATTCTCCTCCCCATAACTCAAATATTTATAAGTCCAGGGTCTAATAAACTGCCAACAACATGTCAGAGGAAAGCTTGTATCTTGCCAATCATAGAACAAGTTCCTCAAGAAACCAGGATAAGGTGAAAGGTGTCTATGCATACGTAGCCGTCTCTATGTGATAACTGATGTACGGCAGTACGATGTGCGAGAGTCACACAGACTATCTGATCACATCAGGAGTGTTAGCTCAGTGGTTAACGACTGGTGCCTTTCAATCATAAGGTCCCGAGTTCAAGTCACTCCAAGATTAATGTATGTTGTGCAGTTACAGAGTTGTTGACAATTGACAATTCATCATCATGGACGTTAAATATGAATCTAAGAGACTGACTTCGGTCAGCTTGCGGCTTTGATTAGCCAATGATGGCTTCTTCGGGAGTTCCTGCTTGCAGAAGGATCTAAAATACATTCATACATACATCAGTGTTTGAGACCAAAACGACTGCAGAGCACTCAAGGTAAATCGTCAACAACTGAATATTTATCAACCAATAAGTAATGACACCATTATATTCAGACACATTTCGTCAGCAGACATAGCATTTTGGAAAGAAGTGGTCTCATGAGAAGTAAGGTTATTGACTGGAAGGAGCCGGTCACTGAGGGTGCACAGTGTTGAAAGATTACCAGGGCAAAATAGACACGGTAAATGAGGTGCTAATGTTGTGGGGAGACAGGTAAGCGGGGAGCGAAGTAAATATAGTATTTTTAATCACATGCTTGATGTTTTTTTTTTACAGTAGGCTGCGAAAGAACTTTAACAGTAGTGACCATTATTTGATTTGCTAGCATATTTGGGGGCTATACACTTGGGGGCTATACCTTTAACCCTATTGACAGAATTTAGAGTCACGAGACCATGATGATATTCAATGACATTCACTGTTTCAATTATTCACGAATATAAATATCTACAAAAAGACATATTGACTGATGATACCTCATCCCCTCCATATGTAGGAGTACTTTATCAAATTTGGTCCCTACTAAGTCTGCATCTTTTGTGTGTGTGGATTTTATTAAAACCACTGATCGAAAGGTATCCAATTACTTACACATCACCATATCACCTGCATTACCAAGGGTTAGAGAAGAACATTTGAAGGACATTTACAGTTTTCCTTATGGTGAAATTTAGAGATTCCACGAGGAGGAATATTAAGGTGATCGATTAAAAAACGATGGACAAAAATCAGTCGGTTGCAGTAACGACGTAATGTTCTCATGCAGCATACATACATGATAAGAGCAGAAAGTATGTTAACTTTGCCACACTAGCCTTGTTACACAGATCGGAGAACACAAACAGGATCGAATAAAGGAGAGGGTGGTCAACTTTGCAGTGTGAATGCTTGTGTACTCAGGATCAGATCCCGCTATTGTGCAAGAGGATCCTTGCTCCACTAGGGTGATCCAGATTCTAGTGTGATTGCTCCAGATCATAGGAGGCATAATATCAGGCTAACTACCCGCATAAAAACTTTTCCATATAAACACATGGACTGGCATGAGTCTAATAGGCGGGTGCACTATAGTACTGTAACAGCTAGGAGATGGTATTTGTGAACAATTAACATCACACACACATGGATGCGTAATGTGCTTTCATTCGATGTCGATCCACCATCTCAAGTGTGGACACGTTAGCGTTAGAGAGAGAGTGAGATCCTGATCCCCATTGTGATCCATGTTGTGATGTCATATGTGAGCAAGGCAGTATTTTTTAGGTCTTTCACTTTTGAAAACCAACATCACTACAGGTCTACAGTCAGGGGGGTAGGAAGCTTCCAAAAAGTGGGGGGCACAACATCAGAGGGGCACTTTCTCATTCCACAACCACCACCACAATAAACCGATACACCGGCCATATCACTTAAATATATATTGAAAATTTGGTACTTACTGATTACTAACTGCTTGTTTATCCGATCTCCTCGGTTACTCCGTAAAGTACAACCAACATTGGTATATCGTGCGTAGGCCCAATTCCGCGAAAGCACGTTGACAAAATGGCCGACAACTGGACTCGTGGAACGCCAGAAAGGCCACAAATAAAAACAGCGAATCGGCGATAACAATTCCTCTTCTTTTAAAACGAAAAATGAACTAGAACAAACTAAAGTCAATGTACAACTATTTACAAAAAACTGTATGGTCCTGTGACCAGTTCAAACCTGCGTCTCCCAACGCCCTTTCTCCAGGAGTTGTAATAGAGAAATGCATGAAGCTCCACGTTTTGTTAAGCAGTCGGCAACCTGAGTTTTTGATTCACTCCATCTGATGGTACGGATCTGCTTCGACTGTAGAAGTTCCTTTATGCTGCTGATTTCAATCCGTAGACGTTTGTCATGAACATGGTTCGTTGAATAGATGGTTTCAAACAGTGAGTGATTGTCTGTTAAGCAGTCCATCGGCAATAAAATGGGTGAGGCTTCTCCGAACATAATCTCAGTTATTAACAATGCACTATAAAAACACCAGTATCCACCGCATCTGCCAATGCTAGAGTCTCAGCTGCCAGTGTGCTCCGCACCACCCTCCTTATTTTCTTTGACTGCCAAGCCAGCGGTGAGAGAAATCCATTCTCACCAGTGAGGAAGATGAAAAAACCTCCTTGGCTTCCACCATCTGGGAGGTTGCCTAAGGAAGCATCACTGAAAATGAGCAATTTGAGTGAGCTACTCTGGCCAAGATGATAGTACTTGAGATCTACGGACTCTGACCGAATTTTCCGGATGACTTTGTTCATCTCTAGGAGGTCTGCCACTTTGGCAAACTTGAGGGAAGAACTGAGGGAGCAGACCTGAAACAATACATCTGGTCTTGTCTGGTTGGCGATCCACATCACCTGTCCAATTTTAGATCGAAGGACATCATGCTCTGCACTTGTAAGAGGCAATTCCTTTTCCTTGGACCTTTCTTTTGAGATTGTGATGAACTGAAGTGAGTCGGCATAATGCTTCTGATCCATTTTGATGCAGCCCCTTAGTGACTGGAGGTTTAGACCAATATACTTAAAAGATTCAGAGTTTTCCTCCCCAACACAGAGACTTTTCCTAATTTGTGGAATAACAGTGTTCTCAAAGGTGACATTTCCTGCCCAAACAAAGTCATCTACATGGCTTGCAAGTACCCCATGCAGTGTGCGCTCTTTGTACCAATAGAATACTGCAGGATCAACTGAACAAATTTCCGCTCCACATGTGAGCATCACTTCTTTCACTCTCTTATACCACTGCAGGGAGGCATCGCCTAA